>JAWNNO010002965.1:0-118100 GCA_035044985.1 Lordiphosa fenestrarum
GTTACAGAACTATTTCTCTTGCCAGAGGGATCAAAAGCCATAGTCCTTGGGGGCTGAACACAATCTGAGTGACATATAGAGAGAGAGAGAGAGAGAGACACTCACACTTTCCATGCTCTTTTCTTGGGGGAACACTGCTCTAAGCCAGTGTTTCTTAGCCATGCCCAGGGAGTCGAACACTTTCGGCAATTCACGACGAATGCTTGCCTAAGTAATGCATCAGTGAGTGTCAGAGAGCGACAGAGGGCCTCTCTTCTTAGGGGAACACTGCTCTAAGCCAGTGGCGCAAATGCTCATTATTACGTTCATTATTAATGCATTACCTCTCGCCTGTATGCATTCAAAAACCCAATAGAACCTGCCTTACGTTCTTAAGAAATGGCCAAATTTTCCGCACGGTACATGAGTTTATTGAATTTTGTCATGCAGAAAGTAATGACGTGCCGAAGTTTCTTTCGGGTCCCCATTACACAAGCGTATTCTTTTACCATATTGTAATGCAGAAATTCTCGAGCCATTACAAATGCGCTGAAAAAAAATCTCATAGGTAATGCATTACATTGTGGCTCGTACGTAATGCATTATTTCGACCGACCACATTCAGCCCAGCGCCACTGGGGAGGCTCTCTGATGCTCTCTGTCTCTCTCCGACACTCACTGATGCATTACTTCGGCAAGCATTCGGCGTGAATTACTGAAAGTGTTCGGCCCCTGGGGGGCTATGGGTGAACATCGCTGCTCTAAGCCATTTCTCCCGGTCTTCCATTGCTCTTCAACTGTTGCCAGTCTGTGGCACAAGCAGCTACTTCTTTTCAAAGTGAAATTCAAACACAAATGCTTGCTTGTGTTTCTAAGCACAAATTTTGTGCCCACCGCTGCTTAATGGCATACAGTTTATGCTTGATCTACTGTGATAGCTACAAAATCTTCAGCTGGTGGTTTGTTAGGTCTAAGTCTTGCCAGCTCAAGAATCTTTGACTAGTTAGGGATGATGCTGAAAGAGCAATTGGAGTACTCATTAGTTAGGTTCTTGTTATACTCTGTACCGTAGGTACATAGAGTATTATAAGTTTGTGCAAAAGTATGTAACATCCAGAAGGAAGCATCTCCGACCCCATAAAGTATATATATTCTTGATCAGCATCAGCAACAGCCGAGTCGATATAGCCATGTCCGTCTGTCTGTCCGTATGAACGCACAGATCTCAGAGATGGTAAGAGATAGAGGTTTGACGTGTATGGGACATATGCTTCTTATGTCTGCAGGCAGATCAAGTTTATTTTCAATTTTGGCCACGCCCCCTCCCGCCCCCGCAATTTAGAAAAAACGTCATATCTCCCACAGTTTTAAAGATAGATGGCTTGTTCCTTGTGGACATATTTAGTTATTAGAATAACTTATCGATCCGCCAAAGGAATGAAGAAGATCGGATGAACGGTTTTCGAGTTATGATCAAAAGACAAAATTTCTTGGTACAGAGTATGTTATAGTCGGGCTTGACCGACTTTCTTTCTTGTTCCTTTATCATAAGGGTACGTTTCCAAGCGTTCCAGTCAGGCTCCTATTCAACAAAGTCCGGGGGACAGAATATCTTAAAGAGGAAGAAGCATCTTCTACCCTATAAAGTAGGCTTGCCCCTAGGCTCCTGGCCAATACAAAGAAAAGGAGAAAGCCAAGCTAACTTCGTCTGTGCCGAAGTTTTTATACCCTTGCAAGTGCTCGCTTAAATATTTTCAAAAAATACTCTTTTTCCCATTTTCCGACCGATCGTTCGTATGGTAGCTATATGATATAGTCAACCGATTTGGCCAAAAATTTTTAAAATTATGTGAAAGCAGGTGAAACATACAAATACAAAATTACAGGATGCTACCATTAAAAACCAAAAAGTTTTTCTAACTAAGACTGTTTCTCGGACCTTTCTTTTGTATGGCAGCTATGCCATATAGTTGTCCGATTTTAATAAAACTTGGTAGAATTATAAAAATGCATAGAAAACTTAGGAATACAAAGTGTGGACAGGTTTCCATTGAAAAGAAAAAAGTTTTTCATACTAAAACTAGTTTTCCGACCGATTGTTCCTATGGGAGCTATGAGATATAGTCATCCGATCCGTTCGGTTCCGACATATTAGTAGTGTGCAGCAAAAAAAGACTCTGTGCAAAATTTCAGCTCGATAGCTTTAAAACTGAGAGACTAGTTTGCGTAGAAACAGACGGACAAAGCTCAATCGACTCAGCTCGTCACCCTGCTCAAGAATATATATAGCTTATGGGGTCGGAAATGAATATTTCTATGCGTTGCAAACTTCTGGGCAAAATTATAATACCCTTTGCAAGGGAATAAAAACTATTCTGAAGAAACCCTGCAGTTCTTCGTTTTAGTAACGAATTTTCCAGGGCTGATTTAGACCTGAGCAGTAGGAATAACTGAAATTTCATGCCTGAATTCAGGCATGTTTCAGTACTTTACATGAAAATCAGCTAAGGTCATTAGGTAGTAGGATATGTCTGTGGTAAATTCAAGGCTGAATCTCATATAAATCATGCCATCAACTCAGTAACAGCCTTTCCACTGCAGGGCTGATTCAGCTAAAGTGACTACAAGAAAACGAAAGAGAAAACCAGCTTTTTCCTGGTGCTGGCTGTATGATGCATACGTAAGCAATCCTTGCACAACAACCAGTTTTACAAA
Source organism: Lordiphosa fenestrarum (assembly GCA_035044985.1). Lineage (NCBI taxonomy): Eukaryota > Metazoa > Arthropoda > Insecta > Diptera > Drosophilidae > Lordiphosa > Lordiphosa fenestrarum. The sequence continues at coordinate 2,695 of JAWNNO010002965.1, forward strand.
AATATCCATGCTGAAATAGGATAGAAATAAAAGAGAGACTCTTCAGAAGTTGTTGTTGCAAACTCGTTAGGCACCTGTCGCATAAAACAACATTGGATGCGGCCGGTGCGTATAGGCTGTGGGCATCCTTGCTGCTAAGTTGCTAAATTGCGGAGGCCAGGAGATAGATGTTCGATATGTATGGGCAATTTTGGTCACACCTTGCCCTCAATTTGGAAAAAAGTGTCATATCTCTCACTCTTTTGAATATACAGAAGGTTTGTTTCCTCTGGTCATCTTTAGATCAGCTTTTCAGCTGCTACATCAGCATCAAAACTTGTACCGAGCATACACTTTCGTTGGTATAGAGTATAGTAAAAGTAAGCTATGATCTGAGCGTGAAACCTATCTACCCAACTCTCTGGAAAGACCAACGAACTAGAAACTATGGCTTTGTGCATATTCAAAAGTGAGGAAGAAATTTGTAAATGTGATTAACAAATATAGGTCTCTCCCTTTTCAATCCTTCTTTAAACTATTCATTGCATAAACTTAAACATTTCAATTTTGGTAGCTACATTTCCAAATTAAGCAAAAAGAATTCATCTCTTGTGTTTGCAGTAACAAAAAAGTAGCAAGCGAAAACAATTCTCACATTTTAAGTTGGAAATCAAATTAAGTCAACTGCATAAATTGACTCTCGGTGCATATCCAATTCGAGCAAAGTGCACACTAGAAAAAAAAAGAAGGAATTAATAGAATAAAAGGGGGAAACCATAGTCCTGCCTGTGCTGTGAACCTGAGAGATAGAAAGTCAGTCAAATGCGCAAGCATTGAACATAAATAAAAATCCTTACAAATAAAACGAGCTTAAAGCGTGGCAACCTGTTTTTGGGAGGGGAGAATTGTTTTAAAAAATCGGAAAATCTAGATAAATAAAAACACATCTCCGAAATGATTTTTATGAAATTTAATTTGGTTTATATTTGGTAGCCGAAGAATAGGTTTTTTGGGTATTTCAGATAAGGGTGTGCCTCGGCAGAGGTATCATTCATTTTTGAGGAAAAAGTTGACTAGCAGGCTGTGTCTATGTGTCTCTCTATGTTTTATGATACTGAAAGGTTGGTATATCGGTATTATATATATGGTCTATCGTTTTTCACTTAATAATTACACCGAAAATTACTCAAAAATAGAAAAATAGCCACCTTAATATTGTCTTTTGTTTGGTTTGATATGATAAAGTTATTTTTCTAACCTAAAAAAGTTGACATAAGTCATTAGTTTTTAGACCATAACTTCTAAAAGAGCAATCGAATTCAAAATGTGCAAATGTAGTAAATTTAAGGCATCAATTGTCCACTAAAAAACTAATTTTGTGATTTTTTTCAATAGTCGGATAAATTTTACGAATTTTTTGAACTTGGAGAAATAATCCAAATTCTCAGAAAAATGTGTTTCGTGTTTTTATACCCTTACAGAGAATACATAAAAATTGTTCAAATGTTTGTAATGCATAGAAGGAAGTATTTCGGATCACTTAAAGTATATATATATTCTTGATCAGCAGGACGAGCTGAGTCGATATAGTTATGTTCGTCTCTCCGTCGAAAGCTCGAAAGCAATCTTCAGCAAACTTTGCACGCAGACTTTTAGTACAAATACGCTGCACATTTGTCGGAACCGGCAGGTTCGGCTGACTATAGCATATAGCTGCCATAGGAATGAGCGGTCGAAAAACTAGTTTTAGTAAGGAAAACTTTTTTGATTTCAATGCAAACGCCTACAAACTTTGTATTTCTTAGTTTGCTATGCTTAACAATGATTTTACTATGTTTGGTTGAAATCGGACCACTATATAGCATAGCTGTCATAGGAACGATTGTTCGAAAAACTAGTTTTAGTAAGGAAAACTTTTTTGTTTTTAATGGAAACTCCTCCAAACTTTGTAAATATTAGTTTGCAATGCTTTTTCATGATTTCACTAAGTTTAGTTGAAATCGGACCACTATATAGTATAGCTGTCATAGGAACGATCGGTCGAAAAACTAGTTTTAGTTGGGAAAACTTTTTTGTTTTTAATGGAAACGCCTCGAAACTTTGTATATCTTAGTTTGCTTGGATATACCATGATTATACCAAGTTTGGTCGAAATCGGACATCTATATGATACAGCTGTCATAGAAAAGTCGGGTCTGAAGAGCAGTCTTAGTGAGAAAAAATTTTTTGTTTTCAATGGAATCGACTTTAAATTTCTTGCATGTTCATTTGTTATGCTTTTGCATGATTCCACAAAGTTTGGTCGAAATCGGACATCTATATAGTAGTCTTAGTTAGAAAAACGTGCTGCAAGTGTATACAAAATAACGCAAGGCAACAAAATAAGACTATTTTCAGTATATTAAAGGGTTGGTGATAGTTCTAGATGATTTTTGAGTGCTGACTTCTTATACCCTTGTTACACTAGGAGTGCGTTATGCGTTAATAGCCAACATTCAGCTTTTTTAGTATGGGAAAAAAGCTGATTGTTAGCTATTAACTCGTAACGCACTCCTAGTGTAAATAGCCTTTTAAATTCTTAAAATCAAGTCTAGATTTATAGAAATTTGAGCTTTAAGTGTAAATCAGATAGGTATTCCGCACACATAGATCATCTAGTATCACCATTAACCCTTCACCAAGGACTTTATAACCCAGCAATATGAGTAACAGCCACTTAAGTGAATAGCAAGCAGAAATTTCTAGGTGGACCTTCGATTTTACATTAGTGTGCTGTGTGAACTTACGCTAAACACAGACAGCACACCAATGAAAAAACGAAGGTACATCTTGAAATTTACCTTTCCATTTCCCTTCAAATATCCCTGACATTTGTAAGGCCTTGGCAGCATCTAGTTGTTCCATGCTCTTCAAAACCAGATTTTATATAGAAAATATTGAATTTAGCTAAGGCATACTTTTAGGCAAACCTTCAGATGCCAAATTACACTTGAGCCGAAGGCCAGGCTTAAGTATTTCTGCTACCTCGAGCAGCCCAATAGTAGGCAAAACGATTTGGAAAAAGTATAGAAAATGATGCAGCTATCTTTGGTTTGCCAAACCAATCGGCAACAAGTGCAGCAAGAAACCACAGCCCCACACCCGAAACGCAAAAAGTGTGCGACTTAATCCATATTTTATGATACAAATATTGGCGGGGAGTTTGAACCAAGTGCTTAGGGATTATGGAGCAAAGCAAAAAGCAGCAATCGAACCGACTCTCCCCCCGCTCTTAACCCATACACTAAATAGTTTATGTTGTTTACCAAAGCCAGAGCCTGGGTTGCCTGTTGTTGCTGCACTTTGGCATTAAGCAAAAGCGCCACGGACATGTATCCACCCAGGCAGGCAGGCAGGCAGGACATGGACCAACGGCATTCATGTGTTTGCGACTTAAGTGCGCCTGTGGGCGGGGCTGGATGGCAGGAGGGACATGTCGCACTATTTGTCTGCCCTGGTTGCCATTGTTGTCCGTTTCAGAAATCTAATAAAAGTGTGCAGATTTTCCTTTTTGCACTCTTCCTATTTTATGCTCGAGAGTGTTGTGTGTGTGTGGCCGATAAGCGAAGCTTTCTCTCTCTCCCAAAGGTGCAAAAATGCTAGTCAAAGGCTAAACATATTTTTAATGAGTTTGTTTTTGCATTAGTTTATTAGCCATATGGAATATGTGGGTCACGTTCTTTCATTAAATGTTTAACGAATGAACTGGATTGGCGGCGGGATTTTTATGAAGTGGACCTTGGAGGCGCATTGTGGCGTCTGAGCAGAAAGCATAGACGATGCTATAAGCCAGGCCTGCTAATCACAGCCTGCTCAAACTATAAAGCTCTTCTGTAGAAGATGGCCAGTGAGTGGTTTTTGAGAGGTTTTCGAAACAAAACGGTTTAAAACTAGGGGTTCAACCATATCTATATCAAAATTTTGGCCAATATTGAAAATATTATAAATATTTTAGGGCCAAAATGATCGATATTATTAAAAGAAAACCTATTTTTTTGGTAATTTGGTAATTTGGAAGTCACTTGACAAGTTTTTAAAACTACATTCTCCAAAACACTTAAAAATTCTGAAGAAGGTTCGCTTGGGGGGTTCGAACCCGTTAGAAAGTCTAAAGGTTCAGTTCTCAGACCGCTACATTTACTTATCAAACCTAAGATTTTTAGCTTGAAGCTTGATTTAAGATAATAATAATGTATATATATGATTAAAAGGAAGCGTCCAGCTTAGAAAGCTGTTAAAACATGACCCAATACCCGAATAGTCCCCATTCAAAAAGCTGATTCATTCAAATATTACTAAAAAATATCCAATATCTGATATATCGCCTCCGAAAACTCTAGCATATTTTTAGACAAAAACATGGACATTTCGATTTATCAATATTATATCCGGCCTTAAAACTATCGAATAAATCACTAACTGTATGAGAACTTTAAAGAAAAGCTGGCATGAAACAAAGCTAAGCTGATAGAACATTCATTCTTATATCCTTATAAACAGAAAGAATGAGTTGAATTAGAACATTCAGAGTGTGACCTCTGGAAAGTGACTGCAAAACCAGGGTATTAGACCATTTGTTCTTAAAATATGAGTTATTTATAATTATTTCCATAATTGAATTACGCATAAATAAATCTTATTTTTAGAACTAATTTAATGGTCATAAAACCATTCACATATGTTCGCAAACATAATTTAATGTTTTTTTTTTGTGTGGTTGTTAATTCAAAACGTTTGCTAAGTGCTTGTCGGATGTGCGTGGGTGGGTAGCGGCCAGAGTGAAAGAGAGCTAGATATGGGCAGGCAGTATATGCGTGGCTAGAGAAAGCAACAGCTTGCACTCTTTGTTTAACAGAGCGCTCTCTTAAATGACAGAGCATATTTTTGTGTCTAGGCGGCCACACAGTTGTTATCGATAGTTGAATGTAAACAAAGATTCAAAAATTGTATAAAATGGTTAAAAATGGTTTGGCAATCAGATAGGGGGACAGTCCAAGAGTATTTGCATACGAAAATTTTCAAAACAGCAAAACAACATAGATTGACAACTTTCAAAGTAACTAAGTCAATTAAGTCTTTGGCCACAGTCCACCTTTTGATCAGCCCTCTGCCCACTGTGCCCACAGTTCAGCGTCAAATTTGAATTTCTTTTCGCCCGCTCTCATTACACCGTACCAACGGGGAGAGCGACACAGCCAGAGAGAGAGAGAGAGAGCGGGAGAGTGTACATATGTTTCTTATGCTCTCGGCCACGATGCAACAATACAAGGTGGGGTGTTATGAGTGTGATGCGTACTTTTGCCAAAAGCTTACGCTTCAAAAGTACGCGCAGCACTGAACGTGAAGGTACTTTTGCAGAGAACTCACACTGATGCCACCTCACCTCTCTTATGGCATCATGCTCTCGGCGTTTGCGTTATGCGTATTGTTGCTGTTGTTTTCCATTCTGCCTGTATCTGTGTATCTGTGTGTAAAGAGCGGTTTTTACAACGCTTGCTGCACCGTTCACTCTCAGTGGCTGGCAGACCGCTGCCGCCTACCACTCGCTCTCTGCTTTCATTTTCTCAGTATCAGTATGAATTGAAACTTTGTGGCGCACGGTTGAAAATTGCCTACCAACACAAAACAAAAGAAAAGCGAATCAGCAACAACAACAAATACAACGTTGTTAGTGTTTGTGTGTGTAATTGTGAGTGTGGCTCGCGGCTTGTGCATTTTTTGCATACACATCAATTGAAATTGAAATACTTTGGCTTAATTAAATACTTCCGCGCCAGTTTTTCTTCTTACGGGTCGTCTGTCGCCGTCGTCGTCGTCGTCGTCTGTCTACGGTTATCGATTGTTGTTGTCTCGCTCGCACACACACGTTTTCGGTGTTTTGTTGTGTCTGTGGCGGCGTCGCGTTTTGTTTGACTGCGAAAATCATAAACAAAAACAAGTGGAAAAGTGCATATCCGACAGTGAAACAACAACCACAACAACAACAACAACAGCAATAGGCAAAACAGCAGGTAACGGTGAAAGTGGCCAAATAGTTTTCTTATCATGTCGTTTGCTTTGCGTTGCTGATTCGCAATTGTTGAGCAAAAGCCTCCTCTACCGGAAGGTTTTCCCACCCAGCAACAACAACAACAGCATAGGTTAAAGGTACTTTTGCTCTTTGGCCACGGCGACGGCGCTCTGCTGTCGCCAAATAAATAGTAGCAGAAGTGGGCGCGTGGCAGCCCAAGCCAAATAGTAGTAGACAGTGGCTTGCAGTTTTTTTGTGTTGCTTACAACTGTCGCTTCAACCCTTAAACCAAACGCCTCTCTCTCTCTCTCTCTCTATGGGACCGACCACTGAGTGGTGGCTCGTCTCCACTACCTGACTGCGCAGTGCAACTGCGTTTCTGCTCCACTCGCGCTCTCTCCCTCTCCCTCTCCCTCTCTCTCTCGCTCTCGCTCACGCGGCGTGCTGCCTTTCGCTCGTGTGTGGCTTTGGTGAGTCTGTCAGGTTTTCATTTCTTGCATTTGACTGACACTCGCCAGCGCGAAAAGTCAGGCCGAAGTTCTTCCTCACGGGCAGCCAGTAGCAGCAGCAGCAGCAGCAAAAGTTTTCACCCATTTCGTCTGTGCTTTTTTGGCCAAAAAGAAATCTTTTGGCCTGCTTGTGTGTGTGTGTGTGCGTGTAGAGTTGTGTAAGTAACAAAAGTAGGCTCTGGCCACACAGCAAAACTGTCAAACTCCGGCCCAACCGGCCCAGCCAGACGCAGCCTGACATCCATCAATTGAACACACAGAGTGCAGTTCTCTCGGTATATTTGAAAATCATTCCAAAAAATACGAACAAAAAAAACAATGTGAAAAGAAACCCAACCAAACAAAAACAACAATCAATTCGAAATACTAAATTAAACAGTTGAAACCAAATTGTAATTGTTACACAGTGCAGCCAGGAGAGTGTTGTTGTTGTTGTCGTTGTGTGGCCGCCACCATTTTGTTGTAAGCGAAAAGAAAGGAAGAGAAACGAAGAAAACAAAATAGAAAAGTTGTGCTTTCATTAATGAAAAATCAACCCCCGGCATATTGGGAGCCCCCACAAACAAAACAAAAAACCAGCAGCGGCGGCGGCGGACCGTCATTGCCGCCGCCGCCGCCGCCGCCGCATGTGTGCTTTTCCATTTCCCCCCCCACCTTCCCGCTCCGACCGACCCATAAGGGTTGCAAAAGAAAAACTTTTTCAAGTTTACTTTTACGCGATTTTCACATTTACCCTGTTTTCCTTTTGGGTCCGCTCTTCGCTTCGAATTCATTTTTTTGACATTTCGGCCATATTCCATGCCGTTTCTTGCCGGCGCTTTTTGGCTGCCGTTTCGCGAGTGTTTTTGACAACTTTTTTGTTTTTGTGCCGAGGGTTGATTGGGCATTTGTAAGTGCCGTTTTAAACACGTTTTTACTAAAATGTAATTATAATTCATTTATTTGACCCAATCGCAGTCGCCTTTGAGTTTACAGTCAAGCCATTTTCCTCTTATGGTAGAAAGGGAAGCTAAAAATACAGATTAAGCCTACTTGTTTTGGATTTTGTGCAGGGAGGCAAAGCTCTCGGCGGAATTAGGGTGATTTTTCAAGCATTCAAACCATCAACTTGGTTACCTTTATTCATATTTTTTAAGAATTTCCCTGAAAACTACTTACCAAACTTCTTACAATTCAAGGGGCTTACAATAAGTCCTTAAAATGGTTATTTAAACCGCGACTTGAGAGACAATATCTTAGGATATGGGAATTTTAGAGCACCTCCTCTACTTCTTGGAGTTCTGTGGATCCTTTTTATCCGCATGGTTGAGGCGATCTATATTCTTCACACAAAGCACTGTTCCTGCTTCGATTCTCCCTTATTCGACATTAAACTTGAAGTAACCATTTAATTTCCAACGACAGTCTCCATAAACCTTAAACATAACCGATCCGTCGGTTTCAGAATAGCAGAAAATCATCGTTGAATCGTCCTAACTAAATCCATATCTAAGCAAAAACCTAGAATCTCTTCAGTGTTTCAATATTACAACAAATTCCATTCGATCTGCATCCACAATTATAAAGTTCCAGCCTAAGGCCCATGTTGCTATGGCCTTTTGTAATTGTGTGTCAATTTGACTATTTTACAGGGTGCGCCATATAAAGTGTCGGTATGGCAACACTGAATAAATATAAAAACAAACAACCGATTGCTATATGTTGATCTTGTTCCTTTAATTTGGTCCTGTACAATTTATTTCGACTACTTTTTGAACACAACATCAATCAACCACAACAAAATGTGCCCTTTTTGCGGCATTTTCCAACACTTTTTCGAGCGTCTCAGTCGATAAAGTGGCGATTTCGGCACGAATGTTGGCCTTAAGCTCTTCAATGGTCTGTGGATCGCTGGCGTAAGCCTTGCCTTTTAAATAGCCCCACAAAAAGAAGTCTGGGGCGGTCAAATCTGGAGATCTGGGTGGCCAATCAATATCGCCTCTTTTTGATACCAGGCGTCCAGGTCACTTTTTGTATATCATGGATGCGGTGTGGATTTTCCGTGCCCCATATGCGACAATTTTGCTTATTAACACCACCAGAAAGCGTGAAATGGGCCTCATCGGTCATCAAAATTTGTTAGCACAATTGAACGATTATTTTCGATGAACAGCGTCACTATTTCGGCACGTTGTTTTGGTGTGAAGCGTTCCATGGTCAAAATTGTACTAGATTGATGTTTCCAAAACATGTCTAACAAAAGAAATCGGTTGGTAAATGTCAAAGTTATTCAGTGTTGCCATACCGACACTTTATATGGCGCACCCTGTACATAGTCTGTAATTTATATCCTTATTTTGCTCATTCTAATCGTGGATTATCATTAGTTTGCACCACAAATTATTATAAAAACGATTGAACGTATCAGTCAGGGTGTATAAATCGGTCGTTAGCTATATATCAGTTACGGTTTATGATGTAAAGCGGTTATAGACTGCTAATCCGTATACCTAACAGTTGAAAAATTCACTTTCGGCCAATATACCAAGATTTGTTTCTGTATTTATACCTGATTTGTACCATGATTTCGAATTCCATTTGGAATTCTTCACTTCGCATTCCTAACGTGTACCATGATTCAGAACTCCATTCGGAATGCCTTCCTTTTCAGTCTTCAGAGGTTCATACCTTTCCAGATACGTCTTTGATCTGCTGTCTTTTCGATACATTTCATGTATTTCTGATAATTTGAAAATATTAGATAAATATTCATTAAATATTTGTAAATGTACTTCAAATTCTGTACTTTTGCAACAATATAAAAGTCTCGAATAAAGTTTAGCATAATATTGAAGAAAATGCTTAGAAACTAGCGTTATAATCGCTGATGTCTCTGAATTCTCTGGAGATTTTCCTTTAAACGTTTTCATTTCGAATCAAAACCACTTGCCTTCATTTGTGAAGTGCCTCCAAAAAGTTAGGCTACTAGATTAGATGACAAAAGTTGAGAGATTTGATACAGACTGCTCAAAAAGTCTCTAGAGAGTTCTGGGACATCCCTCTATATGTTTATTCTAGCAGTCCTATTTTCGATTGTGAGTATTTTTCATGGGTTATCGGTTTTTCTTATTTTATGTATCTTGTCTGCATATTTGTGTGTTTGTTATTACCAATTAGCACAGGTGGCTTCTCCTTTTGCAGTGGTCCGTTTAAGCCCTGTTAGTATCGTTAGAACTTTCTGCCAAGTTGGATAAATGTTTGGCACCTTTTGAGCTTTTATTATAATTTTAGAAAACTATCCTAAGTGAGAGTGAGATGATTCACATTCCCATCCATTTGTAACTTGTGCTCGTTCTGTGGATTCATTTTTTTTCTAGAAACTTTCTTGAGCGACATCATAAACAGAGGTTTTGTTGAACCGAACCGTCAATTTTGGCTCGAAACAGGTTCAAGTTCAGCTGGTTATCCTCTTTTTTTGGCAAAACATAACCATATTTTTGGGAAACCAAAAAAAGGTCTCAACGATCTAAGATTCCTTGAACCAAAACCTTAGTTTTGATAAGTAAAGGACGTGGTCCAAAAACCGAAACTTAGACTTTTTAGAAGGCTCGACTCTAGTCATTTCCACTTGTGTGATATCATATAAGAGTTTTCTCAAATTAGATAGTCAATCGGAAAAGCACATAAACATATTAGAAGGTGCATAAGAAGTAGGCTATCTGAGTTCTCTTATGAGTTTTTTGAGGTATTAAGGTATTTTTCACACTTCTCATATGAGATTTGTACATTTGAAAATACAGCTTTACAGCTAATCCACAATTTAGATACAATTTTCCTTGAACGGAATGCCCATTTATAGAAACAAGTCAATTTGGACTTTATTTGATTGACATTAAAGTTGAGAATCCTAGATTATTTTGGTAAAAATATAATAAAAGATCATCGAACTTACGATTTTTTGTGCAATGATTTATAGTTCAATAGCTTTGAGCTTAATATTTGCTAAACTAAAGAAGGAAGACCTTTTGGAATATGCATTATTAAACTATAAACTGAAGAAATGAGTAAACTATGGAACTCCATGAATATAAAGAACGTAGATTAGAGTTTAGTACCAAATGTTGTTTAATGGAAAGAGTTTAAAGTTGTTAGTCGAGACTCTGAATGAAACTATGTGTAGATTTCTAGGTAGGCGGGCAATTAAAGTAATACATACAAACGAAAGGCCTATAAACTCAACTGATATGTTTTGGTCTACTGAGAAAGCTTCGAATCAGTATTCTAGGCAATATTGATATCGATTTTAGCGATTGTGTATATCTATATGATACCGGGACTGAACTAAACTAAGCCAGATATAGATTTCCCACAAATTATATCCTTTTTTAGACTTTTATACAATTTTTTTGAAAATCTTTGAAAAATTAAAGGTGTTAGCGGTCTTGTTTTGAACTTTATGTTGCTTATAACTAACGCTCAACTGATATATCTCGGAATTGTTTACTTCTGTTTCACCTATCTACATGCTAAAGAGGTTAACCTTTTGGTACAGCTTTCAAATTCAATTAAATAATTCTTAAAAATTATTTAGAATTTATATTTTATTGTTAACTTTTTATACCCTGTTCCCATTGAAAATGGGAAAAGGGGGATCATGAAGTTGTGCGAATGTATGTAACAGGGAGAAGGGAGAAGTCTGTCTGTCTGTATGAACGCGTCGATCTCAGAGACTATAAGAGATAGAGCCACAAATTTTTGCACGAAGGTAGATTTATGCTGTACGCAGATCAAGTTTGTTTCAGATTTGAAAAATTCCACCCCGTCCCCCTTTTATCCCCAAAAAACCTAGACCTCCTCTATAAATCCAAGACCTAAAAAGCCGTCAGATCCACAATTTTCAAGTTAGAGCCTCGTGGTTTAGTATACATCAAGCTAGGCTCAATATCTATCTATTCTGAAAAGTACAATCAGATCGGACCAAAAACACCGGAGTTATAAGCGAAACAGTTGAGCTGATAAAAGCAGCCCCCCAGTTGTTGATCAGGACTAGAAAAGTATTGCCTACATTTAGGATGACATCTTCAAAAATTCAAAAAAAAATAAATGAAAATAAATGAACAGGGTATTTTGTGGTCGGGAAACTCGACTGCAGCGCCCTTACTTGTTTTTGGTAAAATCACTTGGAGTTCATATTCCAGGTAACATTGTTTTAATTGCCATAAATGCACTCCATGCACACACACATTCAAGTGTAAATTATAACACTCGAGTGAATGCATTTTGGAATTTAACCGAAAAATAGTTGAACATCATTTTTGCCAGTTATTTTCGTTCAAATGCGGCTCTTTCCCCTGGGAAAACGTGCTCAAGTGCAAAAAAATTGCACAATTATGTGTGGATAGTTGAACACAGATATTAATCATTATTTTTTTTGTGTATTTATTTATAATACCCCCCTTTCTCTCTTCATCTCTTGCAGCTCTCTGATACTTAAAGGAAAAACACAACAAACAAACCGGAAAATTTATCACGCAAATCAAAAGTGCAATAAAATATTAAAAAAGCGTTAAAAAGTTGAAAGTGTTTTTTGCCCTTCCCCAACAACAACCCCCCCACGAGAGTAGAGGGAAGTAGAAACACAGCCAGGCCCAAGAGTAAATAAATACGAGTTGTTGTAAATATTTACAACTGGAAAACATATCGCGCGCGCCCGTTTCGTTACGTCTCGTGTGTGTGTGTGTGCGTGTAGCATTTGAGCGTCGTCGCGTCACTGTCGCCACATCATTTACCCTTTTTCCACGTGCAGCGGAGGCTCAGGCCAAAAAGTCGCCAAAATTCTACACCAACAAACTTTAATCAGCCCCGAGATTTCGCTCCAGTTTGCAACGGCGACCACGATGCCCTACAACGGCGCCAGCAACGGTAGCGGAGGCGGCGGCGGTGGAGGAGCCGGTGGAGGCGGGAGCGCCACTATAGTGGTTAGCGAGGGGCCGCAAAACAAAAAGATACGCACCGGCGTCCAGCAGCCGGGCGAGAATGATGTGCACATGCATGCTAGGGTGAGTTACGAAAAAAACACACATAATCATTATAGGGGCTCCAACGCACTTAACCACCCTTATCAGCGGTTGGACATTATGCCTAGATAGATTCAAGTATTTTCACCACCTTTCCGTTCCGTTCCTCTCTGGGTGGCCCTTTAATGATGATAACGAACGGACGGGGTGGTAGGTAGTTGAAATGGTTGATTGGGGTGGAAGAGTTCACGAAATGCAATATGAATTGGTACTTGAAATGAAATTTTTGGACTTGGATTAAGCCCAAAGGCATTGAGAGCAGCAGGGCTGCAAGTCTTAATGTTTGATTTGGCGGTTCAGGTTCAGGTTCGGGGTTCTCGTGTGAAGGATTTGATGGGAATCTTGTTTCAGCTATGAATAGCAGACCGTTAAAGTTATTCAATATCGTAGTTTCTTCATAAATGGAAAGCCTTCCTAGCTTGAACTTGCTTCGATAATCATTTAAAGTTGCCTCGCACTTGGCGCCATCGGCTTATAAGGAGACAGAACGACAAGTGCAATTGCCTCGCAACAAATCTTCTCTATAGTCATCGAGACAAATGCAAAAACAAATATATGCAGTGTGTGTCTGGCTTCTCAAAAGCCTCTATTACCTAATAGTGGTTGTTTTTTTCTGTTTTTTTATATTAGCTTGCTCCCAAACTCACATTTGATGCCCACCACTGATTTAGAAGATTCGAAGACTTGAATAAAATAACTTTAGTTATAGGAAAGCCTTGTAGATGGGCATAATTAAGGTTTTTGTAGTTTGTATACCCTTGCAGCACGCTTTTCTAACTTAAACTACTTTTCTGACCCTACTTTTCTATGGCAGCTATACTATATAGATGTCCGATTTCAACCAAACTTGGTGGAATCAAGCAAAAACCTAACAAACGAATATGTAAGAAATTTGGAGTCGATTTCATTGAAAACAAAAAAGTTTTTCTCAATAAAACTACTTTTTTGTACGATCATTCGTACTGCAGCTATATGCTATAGTCAGCCGATTTTGACAAAACTTTGTAAAACTGTGTGAAAGCATATTAAATACATCAATGGCAATTTTAAGGGCTTTTCCAGGGAAAACAAAAAAGTTTTTCTTAATAAAACTACTTTTTTGAACGATCATTCGTACTGCAGTTATATGCTATAGTCAGCCGATTTTGACAAAATTTTATAGAACTGTGTGAAAGCATATTAAATACATCAATAACAATTTTAAGGGTATTTCCAGGGAAAACAAAAAAGTTTTTCTCACTAAGACTACTTTTCAGACTCTACTTCTCTATGCCAGCTATTCTATATAGATGTGCGATTTCGTCCAAACTTGTTAATATTATGAGAAAGCATAGCCAACTAAGAAATACAAAGTTTGGAGGCTTTTCCATTGAAAACAAAAAAGTTTTTCTCACTAAAACTAGTTTTTCCCGTGATCGTTCCTATGACAGCTATATGCTATAGTCAACCGATACCGCCTGTTCCGACAAATGTTTAGCGTATTTGTACCAAAAGACTTCGTGTAAAGTTTGGTGAAGATAGCTTTGATACTGACGGAGCAGATAGCATAGAATCAGACTGACATGGCTAAATCAACTCAGCTCGTCGCTCTGATCAAGAATATATATACTTTATGTGATCGGAGATGCTGCCTTCTATGCATTACAAACATCTGGACAATTTTATAAAACCCTCTGCAAGGGTATCATTAAAACCGAATAACTTGATCGATTTTGGAAAACAGCTAACAAATTCCAAATCCCTCAGATCTGATCGAAATCAAAAAAGGGAAACAGGCCTGTTAATTGTTTTTGGAACCGCAAAGAAACCGCGGGTTCGGAAGAGACATAGGTTGAACCATTGTTTCACACTTGGTACGGTTCTGAGTGAGCAATATGCCGAACTTACGGGCTGATTAAAATGAATTGTTGTATAACCCTGTAAGATACAAGAAACTGTACAGTAAGTCGGCGTTTACACTTTTAACCGAACTTTATTAACAAGACTTTATAAAGTTAGCTTCATTGTGTAAATTACGACTTACTTTGTGCTCATTTGTTTCAGTTTTTCACTTGCTTAGTTGCTTTTTCACTTTTATAACGGTTTTTCAACTACTTTAGGTTCTTGAATTTGCTTTTGAGGGTATTTCCTGTCTTAATTGAGGCAAGCAACTGAACAAAAAAGAGCAAGCCGATGACTTTAAAAACTATTCTTTGAGTTCAGATGTAACCACACTTTATCTATTACTCACAAGTGTCGAATGATAGCTTTAGAACGATTTTCCCGGTGGGAGAGTCAGCACTGCCATAAGCATGCTGTGGGCAGCTCTTTTACTATTCTTTGAAATAGCTTTGAGAATTACAGATTAGTTATTTGACTTATATAAGAACTGTAGCTCCCTTTTCAGCAGTTTTTTTTGGTCAGCAAATACGGCTTAGAGCAGTGTTGGTTAACGTTTTAGTTGCCAAAAACCTGCACTGAAATGCACTTCCAATTAGATTTTCATTTAATATTCTAACCCCTGCCAATTATGGCTAAACATTGACACCAACTAAACCTTAAACAGTGTTGGTTAACGTTTTCGCTTCCCAACAGAACTGGTTCAAAAAACACGCGCTGAATTAGAATATCAATTGGATTTTCATTGCATGTTTTAACCCCTGCCAATTATGGCTACCCCCTTCAGTGTAGCAGATGCAATCAAGTGCAATGCTCTTCTTCCGTGTTCCGAATCCAAAACTTCAGTTTACACCCACGCCGCGCGCTTGTTGTTGCACCACGTGTGCCTCGTTGGCAATTGTTGCTACCAGCCATAAGGGTTGTGGAAAAATCGATTTTTCCCATTGCCACTGGCTGCTGCTTTTCAGACAGAAGGAAATTTCGTTGTCTGTTTGCCGGCGCGCTTTATCTGCAAATGCAGATAAGAATGTTTATTTTATGCAAAGCACCCCCAAAAAAAAGCCGGAAAAAAATCGAAAAAATATAGTATATTGATTCACACGATGGGCGGACATGGACACAAATACTCGACATGGATATTACTTCATTTCGGGCGTCTGTTGTTGTGGGAAATTGTTGTCAAGAGCGTGCGGCAGAGTCAAGCTCTTGCGACCGCGCAAAGTATGCAACAATTTTTCTCTTAACTTGTGTGTGGGTGGAGCAGTCTCATTTCTCATTTGGTCTTTGAGCTGTTGCTTCCGTCCTCACACACAAACACACACACACACACACACACTTGACTTGACAGCGCAATTAGCACATGAAGCAGCATCTTCTCGGCATTTCAAGAGTTTCGGTCGTCATCATCGTTGTGCTCTTTAGCCCCTGCCTTGTCCAGGCCGTTTTTGCCACTTGGCATCGTTTAGACCTTAGCTTAGACTGCTGCTGCTGCTGCTGCTGCTACCATTGCATACCTGTAGGCGCCTGCCAGCGTTGTCGCGTACGTGTCACATCCTACGTGCCAAAAAGGCAGCGCTAACCCCCACCCCACACCCACCCACTCCACCGTTCCCATGTGATTAAGTGTGCACTTGTAGGCGGATGCGCTAAATCTTATGAAATAGCAACAACAACAAAAAGTGGGGAAAAAATAAAAAAATAACAAGTTTTCCACACTTATCTTAGGGCCAGGTTAAACGATTTAGTTTTTAACCACTGATTAAGTGGAAAAGGGTGCAGATATTTACCTAAACTTAAACTTTTAAACGACTTTTCATTCTTTGTGATACGCCAGACTTGCATTGTCTTGTATTTGCACTTGACTGAAGCCATTGTCAGAGGCTCCCTCTTATGCTATGGTGTCTCTAAAGTCTTTTGATTCAATTCAATGCAGTTGCATAGCCTTCATTTAAAACGTTGTCAAAGAACAAAATGAGCCACGCAATCTGTCGAAAGTTTGACATAGAAAACCTAAAGTAGATAAACAGCTGGCACTTAACTGAAATGATAAAAACCAATCAGTCTAGACTATTTTGTTGGCTTGGTTGGACATCAAAATAGTGCTGAATAAATGTTTAGTAAAAGGTGAAATCTCTGATTTGGTCACACTTTTTGTATACTCTGTACCAAAGGTACGCAGAGTATATTTAGTTTGTATGTAACTGTAAGAATAAACCGTCTCTGACTTCATTAAGGATATATATATTCTTGATCAGCATCAACAGCCGAGCTGATATAGCCGTCTGGGCGTCTATGCCACACCCCTTTCGGGCATATTATGTGCGATTACAAGAAGACTTACAAATTATTGAAAAATATATCGATGAAGACTCCCAAATGACTCGAACTGGAAACAAAATCAGTTGCAAAACAACATTTCAAGAAGTGTCCAGACTAGGTTAACATTTTCTCCCACTTTATGGGCTCAAAAACGTTGGTAAAAGAATCAAAAGGCTTTTGGAACAACATTTGAATGATTTGTTTAACAAAAATCACCTCAATGAGTCATTTTCGAACACTTTTAATGATTAAGAAGCGAAGACTATGATGTGGCATTAAAAAGAGATTCAAAATTTAAACAGGCAAATGCTCAAAATATGATTCGTTGAAATATAACTTGAAAGAGAATCGAAAATGACTCGAAATGAGTCGAAACAGATCAGAAGAACAGCTTAAGAACGACTCTTAAAGATGAGTCGCTATTGGGATACCATTTTCTCCAAACATAAGCATAATCTCTGATCAGAAAACGACCATTTTAATCAAACCGAGGATTTGAAAAGTCTCGAATTTGATAAAAAAAAGGGCAAAAGAAGCGAAAGGTTTTTTGGAACAACATAGGGTAGATTGCTTTGACAGAAATCATAGAAAACTAGTTGAAATTGATCAGAAGAATGTTTTAGAAACGTTTTTTCAAAATGAATCGCAGCTAGGCTACCATTTTTTTCCGACTCAAGTATCTTTTATGATCAGAAAACCAGCCCATTTATTGAATCAGTCAATCAGACCGCGGAAAAGATTCCGAAAAGATTCGAATGTTAACCGAAGCTAACCGAAGACTTTCGGTATGTGTGTGTAGTCACATTTAGCCTCACTGTATTGTAATTTTTGTTCACATTCGACACATTTTTCGGGTCCTGAATAAAATAGTCCTAAATGTGTGATCGAAAGTGAGACTTATGTCGGAGGAAAATGGTTCTCTAGTCCGTTACTTCGAGAAGAATCGTCTTTAAGCTGTTCTTTCGAACAGTTTCGACTCATATTCGTGTCGTGAGAGTTTCTGGCTCTCGGTTTTGGTTCGCCTTTTGGCTTTTCATTGGATTTTCGTACTTACTTTGAAGCCCTTTCGGCTTTCTAAGGAATCTTATGGGTTTTGCTGACTTGGAAATGCTTAATCTTATCAAAATATGATGTAAACATAGATTAGCGATTCCCAAAATAGTTCTTGAAATTTGTTATTGTTTTTATAGGCCACACTAGAAATCTGTCACTTTCTGAGTCATAACCGCGACTTTCCAATCAGTTTTCGAATTTTTGATATCAATTGACCGAAATATGAAATTACTATGCATAATGCACAGCACAGTTTCTTATTAGAATGCCAAGCACAGGCGGAAGCAAGCAAGAATTTCATTTCCTATTAAAAGTGTGACGAAAAAGAATCAATTGAACCATCAATCGATTGGCAGTTGCCAGAAATAAATCTTTGTCTTTACGTCTCTCTCCATCCACTCATCTAACCATCCATCCATCCATCGGTTTCATCTATTATTTCTATCAAAGACAAATTGCATGAAATTGAATGCTTTCACCGCACAACTAGAACTTGCAACACTTTCATTATCCACCAGAGAGACGCACTTAAGGGCGGATATATCCCTGCGGCAGGGGGGGCTGAGTATTGATCTCTTTGACTTTGACTAAGACACAAGTGAGCTTAGTTAGTCAGCCTTTTGTGTGTGTGTGTGTGTGCAAGCCAGTTAAACTTATGAGTTATGCGTACTCAGGACACAGCACTTTCAATTAGTTCAGTTTGAAGCGACGGGGCAGGGTAACAAACCAACCACCCCTTTTCTTCAACCCTCAAACTTTTTGTTGCTTGCAATTAAAACTTTGAAATGAAAAGACAATAAAAATCAATTATTGTTAATAAAAGCAGCAGCCAAAAGGTGAAATGATGGTCAGAAATGCCACCCCTAACGAATGGTTGTCTGGGTGATGCATTTAATTAACAAAAATGTTTGCAAATGCATTTCAGCTCTTGCATAATTTTTGCCTTCAAGTGTAAAGGGTGCAAGAGTTAACCAGAGGGTTGCAATTGCACCACCAAAAACTGCACTTTGATGCCACGATTTGTTGATGCTGTTGATGTGGTGGTCAAACGAATGCGTCTGCTGGCCTCTGTCCTATTTTTAACTGTCTGGAATGGAATGAGTCTGGCTCGTGGCTTAAAAGGCATACAAAATTTATTTTGCCCTGTATGCCAGACGCAACGGCGTCGCTTTTCCATATGCATTGCGGAGTGACCCCCCCACGAAGCATTGAGATGGGCTGCACAAATTGGGGCGGGTCTTGGTAATTGTTGCTGGAAAGTTTGCATCTGACACTTTGATGTTGAAACATTGTTTCTTTGGCACATAAATTGCAAATTGCAGTGCAAAACTGTTGGCTTGAAGTGTGGCAAAAGCTTTGGACTGGCTTTGCTTGGTTGAATTTTGAAGAACATTTTTTTTGTGTAGTTTTTGAAAAGTTTATAGAAAGCAGGTGAGAAAGTTTAATATCGAAAATCTAAGTTTTCTCTGTTGATATTTAACATATCGAGTCGAAGAAGTCATTGATATATCGATAATTTCGTTGTTTTCTTAAGCTTAGACAAAAAATGAGAAGTTATTTAAGAATTTTCAAGCCATAAGAATACTAAAAACAACGGCTGCAAAACGGTTTTAAACCGAACCGATTCAAACCCGGAATTCCGACATATTTTACTATGAACCGAAGCATGAACAGAAGCTTGAATCGAAACTTAAACCGAACCTAGAACCTAACCTTAAACCTATCCTAGAACCTAACCTTGAACCGAACCTTGAACCGAACCTTGAACCTAACCTTGAACGGAACCTTGTATCGAACCTTGAACCGAGTCTTGAACCTAACCTAGAACCGAACCTTAAACCTAACCTAGAACCTAACCTTGAACCGAACCTTGAACCGAACCTTAAACCTAACCTTGAACGGAAACTTGTATCGAACATTGAACCGAGTCTTGAACCTAACCTAGAATCGAACCTCCTTAGAAATAAAATCTGAACCAGTTCCGAACCCTACATTTTGGTTCGGTTCAACAGAAATTTGACCCTCTGCCCAGCGATTTCTTCTGTTATATGGTTGGTTTTAGTGCGACTGACTCCCAAAATGGGCAGAAAAGTGGAATAAAAAATCTCAAAAAACGTCTAGAACTTCTTTTAAGGTTCAGGCCCATATCAACCTCTGATTTTTAAGCTCCTCGACTCTTCAGCTTTTGATATAATTCCCAAAAGCAAAAGAAGACTCGTTATATGGGTAATATTTTTCTAGGAGAACTACGAAATGGAATTTTACTTTATTTTGAATATTCCCAAGTGTTTTTCTTGCCGATTTGAACCCAAAATTCACTTGATTCTCATACGATTTGTGTGGTTTTTTCTGTCGAACTGAAACAAGGTTCGAACCACATAACAAGAAAGTTTTCCGTAAATCCTCCAACCTTAAATTTCCGAACCCTTACCATTGGTTAATTTTGGTTCGAACCAGTGAACCGAAAATAGGAATACTCTTTTTGGATTGCAGGCCTGTTAAAAACAAGTGCAATCGATTCTATCTGATCTTTCCAATAGCATATAATTGACTTAGTTTTCTTGAAATTAGACCATGCTGAGTACGAGGCATCACGAAGGTTCGGAAGAGCTTTGAAGCTAAAACTTTTCCTCCCAAAAGAAAAGCGGTTCGAAAGTCTGGAAACCCAAAAACTCACCGAACCGAACCGCTTAAAATTACTCAAAATTCCTATTAAATACCTGACTAAGGCTCAGCGTTTTAATACCGAATTTGCGATTTTGTAGAGATTCGTTTTTTTATTTTTTTGATAAAAACTTAAATCTTTTCAATTTGGAGTTGAAATTTCCAGCTGGTGGCTTAACCGCAATAATTATGGCATCTTGCTTTCTGTATACCCCAAATTGTGAGCATTGCAATGCTCGAGTGGACTGGACGTACCGACAATTGACTAACAACCGCCAGAAACGGCATAAAGCGACCGCAAGAGACTGAAAACAAACCGAATTCAAACCCAACCCAACCCAAGACCGGGCCAGGCCTTTGCCCAGCAGCAGCAGCAGCAGGCCACACGTCACTTGACGTTTCAAGTTCAATAACCTGGCCAACACACAGTTACACTCGCGCACACACACACACACACGCACACAATAATACAGAGACAATTACCAAATAATGTGGCCACATGCACATGAAGCAAAACGCCGGCAAACGGCACAAAAGCAGCAAACAGCAGCAGCAGCAGCAGCTAAAGAAGAAGAAAAAAAGTATAAAAAAATAAAATAAAAACTGAAACTGAAACAAAATATGCGCCGAGCGACGTCAACGGCGACGACGCCGACGCCGCTTGCTTACATAACAGCAAATAATGTTTAAGCAGCGGTAAAGCAAAGCAAAGCCCTGCCAGAGAACCAGCCGCCAGTCAGCCAAAGAGAGAGAGAGAGTGCGAAGAAGTAAGCACAAATAATGACAAACAATAACAACAAAGAAACAACAGCATTTCCAAAAACGAGCAACAAGAATTACATTTAAAAAGGGGCAAAGAAAAAAGGAAAAAAACAACTGATCTGTATACGTTACTCGCACTTCGATTGAAGCAGATACAGATACACTGTGAAACACAGATACAGATGCTGCTGCCGTTGCCTCTGCTGCTGCTGCTGCTGTTGCCTCTTTTGTGCTTGTGAAATTGTGTTGGCGGCGGTGTAAATGGATTTTCGGTAGGCGGAGGGCGGTTTAAATTAGATGTTAAACATCAGCAAATGACTTAATAATAAGCCACCGGCATTTATCAATTTCAATTAGCAAAGAGATGAATTAACTGTGAAATTGCAAATGACATTTAAATGCGAATGGAAAGAGACGATATGCAGATAGATGGATAATAAACTGCTGAATGGAAGTGTAGATACTGAATTTCACATTATAAACATTGCGGTTTACCGAGAAGAGCCTGTACCAAGGGTAAAAGCAAATCCTATATGCATATATCCTGCATGAACCACCATAAAATCACTACTGGATGAGGGCAAGGGCAGACTTTGAAAACCTACAAAAGAAATCCAAATGCAACCCAAAACCGAATAAGACTTATAACCAGAATTTTAAACAATTTTTGTACGATAACCAATCATTTCATATCTGAAAGCTCTGCATAGAACTGCAACATCCATCAAGTACTGTTCTAGGTTGTAATTATTCCATTTTTAGTTTCCGGTTCTGAACCGAACCGAACCAAACCGAAAACGAACCGCTTATTCCAGCTGATAAACCGAACCAAACCAACCCGAAAACGAACCGCTTATTCCTGCTGATAAACCGAACCGAACCAAACCGAAAACGAACCACTTATTACAGCTAATAAACCGAATCAGAAACTGCTGAGCCGAACCAAAAACCACAAAGCAAAACGGTTCGGCTCGGTTCAGTTCACTGACGAATTTAAGACATTAAAATTGTCCGAACTATAATTCTTTCACTAAGAAAGTTATATCTGACCTTTGATTAAATTAATGGAGACCACTCATCACCCATTATAATACATGTTGTTTCAATTTCTGTCATCAGAATGCATACCTTTCGTAAAGGTTGCTTATTGATTTGAGTGAGTTTATACTTTTCCTCCTCCATATCTTCTAAGAAAATAAGTACACTGTTAACCAGGGATGGAAACCTCTAGTAAATAAGGACTTATTCGGTTTGGTGGTTCACTAAGTTTTCGAACCTTTGGTTCAGTTCATTAGCATGGTTCATTGGTTCACCCTTATGATTTCTGAAGAGAACTTACAGAAATCAAACATATGAAGTCTGATATTCAGGGCGTTGACCATGAGGTAATGTTTTTCGTGTTTTTCTAGCTACCCTCAGAAAAGAATGATTGGCAGAGTTCGAAATCGGATGACTATAGCATATAGAATATTAAAAAACTTTTTTGTTTTCCACGGAAATGCCTCCAAACTTTATATTTCTTAGTTTGCTATGCTTTCCCATGATTCCACTAAGTTTTGGCCGAAATCGGACAGCTATATAGTATAGCTGACATAGAAAAGTTAGGTCTGAAAAGTAGTTTTAGTGAGAAAACTTTTTTGTTTTGAATGTAAATGCCTCCAAACTTTGTATTTCTTAGTTTACTATGCTTCTTTTTTATGATTCCACTAAGTTTGGTCAAAATCGGACATCTATTTAGTATAGCTGTCATAGAAAAGTAAGGTCCGAAAAGTGGTCTTAGTGGGAAAAACTTTTTTGTTTTCCATGGAAATGTCTTTAAAATTGGCACTGATGTATTTGTCATGCTTTCACATATTTCTACAAAGTTTTGTCTCAATCGGCTGACTATAGCATATAGCTGTCATAGGCACAATCGCTGGAAAAACTAGTTTTCGTGAGAAAAACTTTTTTGTTTTTCATGGAAACGCCTCCAAACTTCGTATTTCTTTGTTTGATATTCTAAACCATGATTCCACTAAGTTTGGTTGAAATCGGACATCTATTTAGTATAGCTGTCATAGAAAAGTAGAGTCTGTAAAGTAGTCTTAGTGAGAAAAACTTTTTTGTTTTCAATGGAAGCGTCCTTAAAATTGGCATTGATGTATTTGATATGTTTTTACATAGTTCTACAAAGTTTTGTCAAAATCGGTTGACTATAGCATATAGCTGCAGTACGAATGATCGGTCGAGAAAGAAGTTCTATTGAGAAAAATTATTTTACATATTCTTTTGTTGTGCTTTTGCATGATTCTACTAAGATTGGTCGAAATCGGACATCTATGTAGTATAGCTTTCGTTTTACTTTCACCCGAACACGTATCAATACCACTTTCGAAGTATTTCTGCGGAAGATGAATTGAGAGCAAGGCTTTATAGAGTCATTTCAAATACTTTGTTATTTAGATCTTTCGACGACTTTCCTTTTTTCCTTAAAGCTGTTTCATATCCCAAATCAGATATTAGGCAAGTGAAATGGTCAATCTCAGAAAACTTCATGAGAAGTAGGCTATCTGAGTTCTTTTCACCCCATTTGATCCATCGACAATTGAAAATGCAACTAAATTTGTTGTCTTTTTTCTTTCGTTTCCCTTTTTCCTCTTACAAATTACTTTTCTAAGTAAAAACAACAAGCAGAACTGGCTTAAATGAGACTAAAATAGAAGTAGCTAAACTAAACTGCAACTAATTGTCTGCCTCAATTCAAAACCAGTTCCCTGACTAATTCCATTGCAATTGCAATTGTCTCGTACATTTTTGCCTAAATAAATATCTTCTATTTTCAGCTTAGATCGATCAATAAAGTAGCTTAATTAGTTACTGTAGGCAAAAACAAAACCAAGAATAGGCAAATATGTTTACCTACAAACGTGAGCAATGGCCAACTAGAACAACACGTTCACTTGTGACAACGCAACTGCGGGCCCGATAAAGTAAAAACGTGTTTTCTGTTGCAACCATCATTGTAGTTGCTATTTATCGCCGCCTCTTCTCCCCCTTCCGCTGCTCAATGTTTATTTTATATCTGGCAAGAAACGTGCTTTTAGAACGGAATGCCAGCCCAACTGAAATTGTATCTAATTAGTCTACCGGTCTGCGACAACTGCAGGGGGAGAAAAAAAAGTGGTACTGCCATACAGAAGGTGCCACAAATTAGACGCCTCCCCCTTTTTTGTGTGCACAAATGAGACAAATTGCATAAATATTTTGCCAGTAAATTATTAGGTTTGCATATTTGTTGACACTTAATTATTAATATATTTCAGGACCCCCCCCCATTTTGTGCACTTTCTTTTTGTGGGTAGGAAAATGTGTCAATGCCAGCTGATTTTTAAATGCATAATTAATGTCTGCCTGGGCCATGCATGAATGATTAGTTTTGTGTATTCGATTTGCAGCTAATTGAATGCAAATTAGCGTTGATGCAAGTCAAATATAATTATCAAGAGAGCGGAAAGTGCTTTAATACTGTTGGTTCAAAGGAAGAGCAGCCATAAACTTTCAACTTTAAACTGCCTTGACACGTTCTAAGGGTCCATGTTGCCATGTGCCATGTCCATTTGCAGCCACGGCTCATCGCTTTCGCGTTGTACGTAGTTGGGCTACATGCTACATACTTTTAAATGCCAATTACGAGTGGCTGGCTGCCAACGGTTTTTTGTATTTTTTTTTTGTTCTATTACCTTTTAGCCAACGAACGAACAACGTCTCGACGACGATTGAGTTCCGTTGCCTTTTGTTTTTTCAATATGCCACGCACATGCGCCACCCAGCCACCACCACCGCCCGAAAGCCACCCCAAAATCCATGTAATGCAGCACTTTTGAAACTTGCGTCAATTACAAGCGTGGGGGAGGGACTACTAAGCCGTGACTTGCATAGAAATGTATGCTTTTAGTTCTTTTCGAACCAACTTCGCTACGCTACAATTAGTTTTCACTTCTCTCTCGTTCTCTCTCTCCTTCACTTCATCTGCAGCTTTGGGCCAGTTTATTTTCTTTTTGACTCATTACAACATTTTGCCATGTTCTCTCATTTTTGTTGTTGTAATATTATTGCTATTATGATTATGGCTTTGCCACGTTTACTTTGCCCCAAAAGAATTCTAATTCTAATTCTAATATCTTTTTGTTTTCTTTTTCGCCCATGTCGAAATGAAATTCGTGAGTGAAATACCTTAAAGGAGGGGGGGGAGGTAAATAAACAAAAACCAAAAAAAAAAAAACGCTAGAAACAATGAAGAAAAGTTGCTCTTAAAGTTTGCCGCGTGAGCGCTTTGGCCGAAACCGGCGCGGCGGGCGTTAGTTATGCGATTTCATTTCATTTTACTGTTGAATTTTTAATTATTATTTCGGCTGCCTTCTGCCTGCTGTTAGTTCTCTGGCTGGGTGTTTGGTTTATTGGAGGAGGGGGGGAGCCATAACCGCTGACTAATGAAATTTTGTGCAGTTTTATGTGTGCATTCAGGCGGAGCAGGAAATGCAATTTTGGGCAATGTGTTGTGGATCGTATAAAGACACCTCATAACACCACACCATACCATCGAGGTGGTTATTGAGTGACGAAAGCTTGCACGATGCACGAGACACCAAATTGCTGATATCAAATTTAGTGTTGAAAGAATTTCAATATAGAATTGTCATATATTGTAGAAGCTGTAACCTATTTAGTAATGTTCCAACACCTGCAGCCCACCTACCGCCCATTTAAAGCCAAGGCACGTGTGTTAGTTACAAAAAAACCCCGCAATGAGTTATAAACAGGGCTGCAAAACGGTTCTGAATCGAACCTTAAAACGAACCTTGACACGAACCTTCAAACGAACCTTGAAACGAACCCTTAACCGAACCTTGAACCGCATCTTGAACCCAACCTAGAACAGAACCTTAAACCAGTCAGTGAACCCAACATTGAACCGCAGCTTGAACCGAACCTCTTCAGGTACCTGTTCCGAACTTCAAACTTCCTCACGGTTCAATCAAAATAATAGACATGGAAAAAAACAAGAAAGAAAGTCGGTCAAGCCCGACTATAACATACTCTGTACCAAGAAATTTTGTCTTTTGATCATAACTCGAAAACCGTTCATCCGATCTTCTTCATTCCTTTGGCGGATCGATAAGTTATCCTAATAACTAAATATGTCCAGAAGGAACAAGCCATCTATCTTCAAAACTGTGGGAGATATGACGTTTTTTCTAAATTGCGGGGGCGGGAGGGGGCGTGGCCAAAATTGAAAATAAACTTGATCTGCCTGCAGACATAAGAAGCATATGTCCCATACATGTCAAACCTCTATCTCTTACCATCTCTGAGATCTGTGCGTTCATACGGACATGACTCGGCTGTTGATGCTGATCAAGAATATATATACTTTATGGGGTCGGAGATGCTTCCTTCTGCCTGTTACATACTTTTGCACAAACTTATAATACTCTATGTACCTACGGTACAGAGTATAAAAATTAACAGACTGCCTAGCGACTTCTGCTGTTATCCTCAGGAACGATGATTGACCGACTGAGTCTTACAATCTGCTCGAAAAATGTAAAGAAACAATCTATAAAAATCGTCAGAACTACCTTTAAAATACCCACCCCTAAAAGCCTCTGCTTTTTAACAATTTCGACTACAAATCTTATTAAAGGATTCACAAAATGAGAGCTTAAGAGTACTTATTATGTCGATTTTAGGTCGAGAGTGATTCACATGGGATTATTTAAAATATAGTTTACTATTAAGGTCCCTATCCAGCACTCCGGAATGTTCATTGCGTTTCTATACTTTATTTACATGGAAACACTTTGGCTTTGCTTTGATATTCATGAGCTGTTCGAAACTGATTCTATGTATTGTGACGGTTTAAAACTATAAACTATAAAACTAAGTAAATTCACTTACCTTCCAAGATGTTATGGTGTGTAAAATGCTGCCCATTACTGTTTCTGGCGGTGCTACCTATCATAAATGTTTGTTTTGACTTTATCTCGATTGTAGCTCATTCGATCTTCATCATTCCTTTGGCGAATCGATAAATAATACTGATGACTAAACATGTGCAGAAGGAACGAACCTTCTATCTATAAAATTGTGGCAGATATGGAGTTTTTTGCCAAATTGGGGGAGCGGTAGGTGGCGGTGCCAAAATTGAAAATAAACTTAATCTGCCTGTGGGTATAACAAGCATATGTTCCATACAAGTCGAACCCCTATCTCTTACCATCTCTGAGATCTGTTTGTTTTATACGGAGAGACAGACGCACTTTTCTATATGGACTCGGTTGTTGATGCTGATCAAGAATATATATATAAGGGAGGGTCAATTTTTTTTCGTAAAAGGCGTTCACCAGATTTGAAATCTGTGTAGAATTCTAAGAAAATGTCACCATGAAACTATGTATCTAAAATCCATTCTTAGTTCCCTTTGAGTAGCCTAAAGATTTCAGATTCAGGTCCTTATTATTTGAGTACATTTTCCTCTCCAAGCAAGTCTACTAAAGTCAATTGGTGGATAAATGTTAAATTTAATCAATTTATAAGTCAGTTCTTCAAACCGGTTCGGAACCGAGCCCCGCACAACCGGTTGGGTTCTGTCTAACCGTTTCATGAATCAAACCTACTTAAAAAGAAAAAAGGTTCGGTTCAGAAAATTAGTTCAGTTAAATTTCTTGATTCTTTGGTATGAAAAGAAAGGTTCTTAAGTACTTTATCGTTTGATGTATTAAATGGGGATCCCTTTTATCTATCGTGTATAATCTCTGAATATTATGACTGTGAGAAGGGAAATATAGCATGGCTACAAAATCTTCTCAAATGTATCTACGAGAAATAGGTCCATAGACTTTTGGTAGGGGATATATGATTAATTGCATCTGTATTACAATGATTTCTGTATGCTGCTTAGAATGGCTAAGGCCATAGGTAGCACCTTACACAATTTGTGTAAAGAACAAGAAAGAAAGTCGGTCAAGCCCGACTATAACATACTCTGTACCAAGAAAATTTGTCTTTTGATCATAACTCGAAAACCGTTCATCCGATCTTCTTCATTCCTTTGGCGGATCGATAAGTTATCCTAATAACTAAATATGACCAGAAGGAACAAGCCATCTATCTTCAAAACTGTGGGAGATATGACGTTTTTTCTAAATTGCGGGGGCGGGAGGGGGCGTGGCCAAAATTGAAAATAAACTTGATCTGCCTGCAGACATAAGAAGCATATATCCCATACATGTCAAACGTCTATCTCTTACCATCTCTGAGATCTGTGCGTTCATACGGACAGACAGACAGACAGACGGACGGACGGACAGACGGACATGGCTATATCGACTCGGCTGTTGATGCTGATCAAGAATATATATACTTTATGGGGTCGGAGATGCTTCCTTCTGCCTGTTACATACTTTTGCACAAACTTATAATACTCTATGTACCTACGGTACAGAGTATAAAAAGTAATTATGTACAAACTTAAACAGATAGAGAGTAACTAAAAGTCGGACTTCTTGCTTTAAAAGGTAGTTTGCTTCAGATTCCTATACCTTCTGTGCTACTCCAACTTGAATTGGCGACGTTTGGAATCGGCTTTAACAGTCCAAAAGAGTGAAAGAAGCTAAGGTTTGAATAGAAACTTCGTTTATCTTTAATTAATAGCCATAAGTGAGAGATTTTGTGGAAATTGACGCCTTGACAGGGTCATGGGGAGCTGTTTCAGTTGCCCGCCAAATTAACACCTTGTTATTATATTTACTGAAGTGCTTTTACGACAAAGAAGCAAAGTAATAAGACGATTTAAAGGCATTAAAAGAAAAAAAAAACACATAATCTAAGCAGACACAAAAAAAGCATTTCCAAAAATAAAGCTGTCAAGTATTTTTGGGTACTGTAGCCGGAGCAGGGGGGAGGAGTGGGATGGGGCGAGTAGAAGGTTAGGGTGACGAGACTAAAACTCCAATTACAGGAAATTATGAGTCGTGGAACAGTGAGCGAGCGAGAGCGAGAACGAGAGAGAGAGCGAGAAAGAAAAAAGAAAAACAAAGTTCAATTTATGTCGCGCTGCCGTTGCTTTGCAAGCTTTCTTTATAAGTATGTTTGGTTCTTTTGCTGTTTGCCTCCTTTTTTTTGTATTTTTTTAAATTTTTGTCATCTACTTACAACACACTGCATACATGTATGCGTATGTATGTCTGTATGTATTGTCGTGTATTTGGCGGATGTCATGCTGGGTCTCTCGAAGGTCGGAAGTGTAGTTTTTTAAGTACACGATGTCTAAATAATTTGATATACGGCGCCATTGTCGTTTGCCATCATTTTATGTAGTATATACATACCTATACATATATACTTTATATTCCAAGAGTCGGGAACATGCATGTACGTATGTTTGCAACTGCTGTATCTTGTATCTTTTGCACTGTGTGCAAAGCAAAGCAGCAAGTTGAGTTTTGCCAAACGAGGTCATCTGGAAGCTGTATTCTATATATGAAGCATTATTTGTTAGAAAATGTTTCTTAGAAATGAAAATTTTCTTTGGAACATTCAAATAAAATTGTAGCTGTAGCTTAAAAAATGTCAACAAGTCCTAGATTTAGCTGTCACCCTCGTTTACACGGACACAAAGTTAAGGCTACATGAGGCTACTGCAGAATACATGTATCTATATTGTACATACTTTGAAAATCGAACAATTCTAAGTTGTTAGCCTTTTTTATCTTTCTCTAAGATTGTCTTCCAATTGGTATGATTTCACTGTGCCAGCAAACTTTCTTTTGCTTATAGCTTGACCCTTGTTCAGCTGATCTTTTGAATAATGCAGCTTAATCAACCATTTACCTACAAAATTGTGTAAGATAAAAGCTACTTTTTTATACTTTTGAGTATGGGTGGGTTTCTAACATTTTAAACCTCTATTTCGTGCCAACTCTGAAGAGGTATATATATATATATATTTAGGCACCAATATCTAAAAGTGCCAACATATAGACTCCTTGAACCCAATTTTCCAGCCCAATTTCTCTGCGTTTTAAATCTCCTCTAGCGTATTTAATACATTTCTTGGTCCTTCGAGCCGGATATATGAAGCGAATAAGAATCTTGGAACCTTAACTGTACCAGTATGATACCTCTTTTAATATACCTTTCATCAGAACACATTACTGAATATCCTGTTTTCTTTAAGGGTCTATATTCTCAATTATCTGTGACTCTTGGCAATTGTAAGAGCTTTTTTTGAGGAATTCTATTTCAAAAGTGTGCACAAAGGTCTTGTAACCACTTTAGAAATATATAAAAGTTTACGAGTGAGTCACTGAACCAAACCAGTCCTTATTTTCGAGCGATTTCCATGCCTGGTTTTTATGGTCCTTCGAGCCGGATATGTAAACTTGTAAAATAACATGGCTAAGAAACAGACAACACCACGAACCACATTTTCTACTCCAATTTTATTGGGTTTGTATATCTGTTTTATGGTATAAAACACATTTGCCTGGTCCTTCGAGCCGGATATGTGCACGAAGAGAATACAAATCTTAGAATCGAAGTTGTTACAGTACGATATTGTTTCCTTTTTTGATTTTTTCAGTTCTAAAAAGATTGTTTTTCGAATAACTACATTCAAAGTGTGGATTTAGACGCATGTGTGATCGTTTCCCGAGCGTATAGAGCTCACGCATAATGAAATTGCAGCAACAACTTGGTCTGAGTGTCTTTTTTCTATCTCTTCTATGCCTTTTGGCGAAATTAAAGGCAACAACTAAGCTGTCTGCCGCGTTGACTGTGTTATTGTCGTGTGCCTTAGACAGCCACAAGCACAAACACACACTCAGACACACTCTTTTACTTGTATAAGTGACTGCGCGAGCATTAGGTGCTGTTGGGTACAACCCTGGCTTAGAGTTGGAGTCGATACTATTCTGGTTTGATCTTTGTACAAAGGCCATCAGTTTTGGTTTGGTATATAAAAATATTTTCAAAGAATCTGTCAGATTTGAATCACAAGGCAGTCGAATGGAAGATACAGTTTGAGTTTTTTGGTAAAGAAAATGGAAATTGGAAATGCCTTAATTCAAAAAGGAGTGCCTCAAGGCGGCTCTTCTGTGGCGTTTACCCAAAGTAAGCAACAACTTCAGCTTTTCAGTTCTTTTAGTTTCAGTTATTTGACTTCATTCGCAGTAAAATGCACAATTGGCTAACAAAGGGCCAAAGCTGTTTCATGTTACAAGCCATTTTGTGATTCGATTGTGCAAAAACGCAACTTTAAAAAACATGTTTACTCACACACACACACACACACACACACTCGCATACAGATGCACTTGAATATAAATAAAGCCCAAGCACCGTTAGCAACACACAAAAAACAAAAAAAAAACGTAGCAGGAAGAGCGGGAAAAAGTACAACAAAACGAAGCAGCAAAGAAAGGCCTCTCAACAAGAATCGTTGCCATAACAATAAAAAAAGGCAGCAAATGCGTTGCAGTCGACGGTCTCTCTCGCCAATTCGCTGTGTCTCTCTCGCAGGTCGCCCCGCAGGCAGAAGTCAGGCTTATAAATGGAAGCGTTGCAGTTGCTTTTATCTTTTGAACTTCGCGCGATCGACACACACACACACACTTGCATATTGACAGACACGCACATTTAATTATATTTTGCACGTTGTTGTTGTTGTTGTTATTTTTAGTAGGTCAGCGAAATTATTTTTTTTTTGCTGTATCGCGTTGTTCGCCTCGTAACTGTTTTGCGGCTGCGCTTTTTGGATTCTCAGCGACGCGCGCTGCAGCTGCGCCAAACTGGATTTCAAAAGCATTTTGCAGTGAAGGTAAACCGGCGCATTAAACATAAAACAAAAAGAGAAAAAACAGAACTGCATTGATTTGTATTTGGCGTTGTTGCACAAAACGTGTTTCTGTTTCTGTTTTTTGGGAGGCGGCTGTCCATAAAAGTCGTACCAAAAGAGAGCCACAAAAGTTCAAGC
Organism: Lordiphosa fenestrarum; assembly: GCA_035044985.1. Classification (NCBI taxonomy): domain Eukaryota; kingdom Metazoa; phylum Arthropoda; class Insecta; order Diptera; family Drosophilidae; genus Lordiphosa; species Lordiphosa fenestrarum. The sequence continues at coordinate 34,978 of JAWNNO010002965.1, forward strand.
ACCTGCCCAAATGTAAATTTATATAAAAATACGAAAATACGCCCGTCCGAGAGCCGCCGCCATATAACAATTTCCATTTGTTTTATCTATGTGCTTAACTGGGAAAAAAAAATGAACGTTTCGGTGGCGTATGAGCAATTGAGTAATTACAATCGACAGATACTTCTGCAACCCGCCCCATATACATGCTCACACACACTCATACATACATACAGCACTTCAATTTCTGAAGAGTTTTGAGAACAATTAAAAGTTATGATAAACAATTTTTGTTTGGTTTTTGGAAGAACCAACAGAGAGAGAGAGGGACAGAACCGAAAGAGCACAGCGAGAGCGGCAGTGAGCAAAAAGAGCACGGTGAGCGCAGAAGAAAGCAGTCAAGCAAAAGAGAGCACTCGTGCGCGAGCAACCAAAGAAAGTCAAGTCATATTAATCGTGCCAGAAGAAGAAAGCAGCAGCCATAAATATAATTCATTTTAATGACGAATTATGTGTGCCCAGAATTGAGGGGGCGTCGGGGAGGGAGGAAGAGGCACCACTTGAGGCAACAACCGTCGATGAGTCAAACAAGCAATAGCCACACAGAGATTGCGCGCCAAAAATAATTCTTAATTGTTTCTTGAACTTTGGCTAATATTTTACACATTTTTATGACACAAACTAAAGTTGTGTCCCATCTGAAACCTGTTCAAAACACCTTGACAGTCCTGCAAACTGGTTTTTTTTTAGTTATGATAGATTTTGATACCTGTTGGCGGGGTATGAAGCGACTAAAGAACATTTTTTTACAGAGTAAAAAGGAAATAAAGGAAATTCGAAGAAAACTAGTTAAAAAGTCTTTCAACTACGACCATAATATACTCTGTTATAGTGTTTGCCAGCACATGAGTTATAAAAGTTGCTAAATATACAATAAAAATTTGCTAAAAATAGCTAAGAATAGGTAAACATAGCTAAATATAGCTAAATATAGCTAAAACAAGAAAGAAAGTCGGTCAAGCCCGACTATAACATACTCTGTACCAAGAAAATTTGTCTTTTGATCATAACTCGAAAACCGTTCATCCGATCTTCTTCATTTCTTTGGCGGATCGATAAGTTATCCTAATAACTAAATATGTCCAGAAGAAACAAGCCATCTATCTTTAAAACTGTGGGAGATATGACGTTTTTTCTAAATATGCGGGGGCGGAAGGGGGCGTGGCCAAAATTGAAAATAAACTTGATCTGCCTGCAGACATAAGAAGCATATGTCCCATACATGTCAAACATTTATCTCTTACCATCTCTGAGATCTGTGCGTTCATACGGACAGACAGACGGACAGACGGACATGGCTATATCGACTCGGCTGTTGATGCTGATCAAGAATATATATACTTTATGGGGTCGGAGATGCTTCCTTCTGGATGTTACATACTTTTGCACAAACTTATAATACTATATGTACCTTCGGTGCAGAGTATAAATAGCTAATCATGACAAACTATAGCTAAACATACATAAAAAATGCTAAAGAAAGAAAGTAGCTTAAAATAAATACAACCTAAATTATGGCTTTGGGAATAATATACAAACAAAACCTTAAAACAAATTACTTTCCAATGAGTTAAGACTACAAAAATACTTCAAATAAGGTCTGTCCTGTTTTTTTTAAGTCCTAGCCAAACTCAATTGAAATAGAGTAAAGCTATCTTAGTCTCTGCCGAAGTTAGTATACCCTTGCAACACGTTTTTCTAACTAAGACTACATTTCGCACCTTACTTTTCTATGGGAGCTATACTATATAACTGTCCAATTTCGACCAAACTTATTGGAATCAAGCAAAAGACTAACAAACGAACATGTAAGAACGTTAAAGTCGATTCCACTAAAAACAAAAATGTTTTTCTCAGCAGAACTTTTTTTGACCAATCATTTGTACTGCAGCTATATGCTAAAGTCAGCCGATTTTGACAAAACTTTGTAGAATTGTGTGAAAGCATATCAATATAATAAATGCCAATTTTAAGGACATTTCCATTATAAACCAAAAAGTTTTTCTAACTAAGACTACTTTTCAGACTCTGCTTTTCTATGGCAGCTGTAGTATATAGATGTCCGATTTCGACCAATCATAGTGAAATCGTGGAAACATATGACAAACTAAGATATACAAAGTTTGGAGGCGTTTCCATAATAAACAAAAAAGTTTTTCTTACTAAAACTACTTTTCACACTCTTCTTTTCTATGACAGCTATACTATATAGATGTTCTATTCCGACCAAACTTAGTGGAATCATGGGAGAGTATAGCAAACTAAGAAATACAAAGTTTGGAGGCGTTTCCATTGAAAACAAAAAAGTTTTTTCTCATTAAAACTAGTTTTTTGACTTTTGATTTTGACAAAACTTTTTAGAATTGTGTGAAAGCATATCAATATAATAAATGCCAATTTTAAGGACATTTCCATTATAAACAAAAAAGTTTTTCAAACTAAGACTACTTTTCAGACCCTACTTTCCCATGACAGCTATACTATATAGATGTCCGATGTCGACCAAACTTAGAAAAATTATGGAAAAGCATAGCAAACTAAGAAATACAATGTTTGGAGGTTTTGTTATTGAAAATAAAAATGTTTTTCTTACTAAAACTAGTTTATTGAACCGAATTAATCTTAATTTAAATCTAACTTATGGACCTAACCCACTTCTGAACTCATTATACATCATTGTTATCTATGTAGGCTAGAAGGCTGAGGCCTCAGGCCTCAGGCCAAGTAACGAAAAGAAGCTACAAATAGCTAAACATTATTATCAAAAATAGCCAGTTTTTTGTAGGAAAAAGCATTTTCCAAAATTTAATAGCATGTCCACTTTGGAAAATTGCGAGCTACAAAATAGCTGAAATGGCAACACTGACTCTGTACCTACAAAAGTGTCTGCTCAGCATGAAATTTAAGGCGGAAAGCAGCAAAACATTCTTTTGCTCATAGCCTGACCAATTCTTTTCCAATTAATGTTCAAAAAAACGGTCAACCAATTTCTTTTCATCCATTTCAAATTTTGCTTAAAAATACTTGAATCATTTTGTACATTTGCATTTGCCTTTTGCGTGCTTTTAAATGTATTGACCCAATTTTGTGCACTGAATCGTTTGCATTTTCGGGGGCATTTGAGTTATTTATTGATACATTTATTGAATTGTGAAATCATCAATTGATTTCTAGACTGACATGGCATCTGCATTATTTTAAATAATAATCCTTAAAATCAAAAACTGCAATTTGTACATTGTCACAAGTAATTTAATTATGTCTTTGGTAATTTTCCTGCTTTGCTGTTGCCTCGGCCGTATAATTAAAAGTCAATAAACTGCTTTACGTCGGACATCAAGAAGCAGCCAATTTCACATGGCAGCAGCAAAAAAAAAACTTCTCACAGCACTAAATTTGATTTATATCAATTTTTTTCGCCTCTGCAATTTCAATTGCCATTGCAGTTTTTATTTTTGGCCCGGGGGCAGTTTCAATTTATTATTAAAACGATTAATTACAATACAAAAAATTGTAATAAAGTTATTAATGTCAGCAGAATCAAAGGCCATAAATTTTTAAATCTAAATGGTTATAAATGAATTTTTAATCAAAATATTGGCAAGTGAAGAAAATTAAAAACCGGATGAACATAAATTGCGCCATTTAATTGAATTACTAAATGTGTAACAACATGTAAATCATTTTCGTTTCCTTTCTCTTTCTAGGTAAGTGTCTCCTCCCAACGAAGTCGATGGTTAATTGCAATTTATGGTATGTGGATTGATTTAATTGATTCAAAGCGGTGGCGGGGTCCTCCTCCCCCCCAACATAAAAGATTAGAAAGTGTCGAGTGTAGAGAGTGTAAAGTGTAAATATTTCATTCTCATTTCTTTATCTAGCTTAGTTTGCATTGCTGAAATGGCAACGCGTCGCGCCTCACCATGAGTGACAGTTCGTTCACACCAAACACGCAACAACGAAAATATTTCCCTTCGTCTTCTTGTTTTTTTTTTTGTTTTATCGTAAAATATTTAAATTGTTGGCACATTTCGCTACTGATAGCACATTTCATCAGGTCTCCCAGCTATAATAACAACCGAAATGCTGGTGTGCAAAACAAACACCTAAGAAAACAATGGCAGCAATACTCATCGGGCTTTTTTTCATCTTTTCTTTTCTTAGTAGGCGCGTTGAGTGGGTAGAGGTGGAAGACTTTACAGTTCACCTTTGTAGCCTATGCCCTAGGTGCACATTTGTTATTGGAAAGCAAGCAGATATTGGACATTGCCACTTGAATAGAAGAGCTCACATAATGATATTAGAAGGAACATGTCGGCTTTGTCTGTATCTGAAGAAAATCCTTTGTCAAACAACAACAATCTATTTGAAAAAGTTGAATCAAAAGCTATGCCTATACTCAGCTAAAAAAAAAGCTGACAGGAGTTCTAGTTCGATTGGTATAGAAATCAAACTACTTACCTAAAATTTTAAGTATGATTTGTTCTTGGAGGTGCTTAAAATAAGTAAAAAGCATTCTAAAATCGCAAAAACCATGAGAACACACGTTCTACAGTTAAATACTTTTCGTGCTTACAGTTACCCCAACAATTTAAGAAAAGCGCAGTCTTAATTCTGGCTTATAATATCTTATTTTGAGTGCATAATCGACTTACAATGCAAGCTACGAAAAGCGCGAGTTTGTTCTTCAAATTCCCAACTGGTTCTAGCACTCTGCTGATAGAGTGATTGTAGATTTGTGACTAACAGTACTACCATTTTGACTTTTGTTAACTCAAAGCACTTCAAATCTCTCTCGTCTTTTTCGATTCAATCAGAGACCTTAGTTCTTGAACTAATAGGAAAAAGCTGTAGAATTTTATAGGCTACCCCAGAGCTTTTAGTACTTGCTTGATGACTCTTTTCATTTGATTCAACAACGTATTGGGATTGAGTTAAGAACAAAGCATATTTTGTACTTTTTTTTTGAGATTTAATAGGGACTTAAGATTTCTAATTATCCTACAAAAATGTAGTTCGAAACTTAATAAACATTTTAATCATGTATTTCGAGGTTGAACAAATCATACAAGCAAGAATTGTTAGCTCAAACCAAGCATTTTCTTTAATTAACTCAAGCACTAAGTTCTTGATTTCGAGCTTGAGAAATCGTTCTTAAGGTAAGAATTGTAAACTTAAATCAAACATTTTCTTACCTAACGTACTCTTGACACTGTTTGTACTGTACTCAAGTACTAAGTTCTTAATTTTGAGTTTGAAAAATCGTACTTAAATTTAGAATTTCAAACTTAAATCAAACATTTTCATGCCTAACCTACGCTTGATACTGTTTGTACCTATCTCAAGCACTAAGTTCTTGATTTTGAATTGGAAAAATCGTACTTATAGTAAGAATACTGTACTTCAATCAAGTATTTTCATACTTACCATATTATTGACACTGTTTTTACTTGATTCAAGTACTTAGTTCTTTATATTGGGATTGAAAAAATTGAACTTAACGTGCCCTTGACTCTGTTTGTACTTAACTCAACTTACTGACTTTGAAAAATCGTACTTAAATTAAGAATTTTAAACTTAAATCAAACATTTTCTTACCTAAACTTACTCTTGATACAGTTTATACTTAACACAAGTACTAAGTTCTTCCTTTCGTGTTGGAAAAATCGTACTTAAAGTTAGAATATTTTACTTCAATCAAGTATTTTCATACTTACCATATTATTGACACTGTTTTTACTTGATTCTAGTACTAAGTTCTTAATATTTTGGGATGTAAAATAATGTACTTAATATAAGAATTTTGAGTTTGAGTCAAGTATTTTTGTACTAACCATACTATGGACATTGTTTGATAACGAGTTTGAAAAAAATAGTACTAAAAATAGCAATTTTGAACTTGATTCAAGTATTTTTGTACTTACCGTACTATTGACAAGTTCAAGTACAAAGTTATTTACTTCGAGATTGGCAAAAATTGTACTTAAAATAAGAATTTTGTACTTGAATCAAGTGTTTTCGTTAAAAATTTGTACTTAATTCAAGTACTAAGTGGCCAAAAAGAGCCAAATCTTCAAAGAAAAGAGTTCATTTCATTAGATAAAAGTCTAATATGAAGTTTTTTCGACCGACTTACAGATTTGACAGACAGAGTCGCTGTGCTTGTAATTTGTGATTGTTTGCCTTTAATGAATAACGGGTGCAAATTTGCCTGCGGGCCATTATAAATAGTATATATCAGAGATCAATATAAAACAGCAATCAAAATATGTGTGTAAATAGCAACGATTGTCGATTACTTTCAATATTTAATACACATTTATTTAAAATGTAGCGCAAACGATGTGTGAATTGTAAAATCAACAGAAAAAACAACCAAACAAAAAAATATGCCGAAATGTGTTTCAATATTGATTAAAACATAAAAAAAGCAAGCTGGAAAAGTGTTGAACAAAACGAAACAGACAACAAAACCCAAAACCCAGCCACATGTGTTAATTTGCTCGATCGTAAACTGTGCTGACAAATATTGAATGCAAGTTTTGTGTTGTTTACCTAAACAAAAACTGCAGCAGCTTGCCTGATTCTACTATTTGATGATTAACACATTTAAAGGTTGTTGTTGTTGGGTTCTGTTTTCTGATAATGATAATGGTAAGCAGCGAGGCGACTCGGTAATTTAGTGGCCGGCGAAGACAACGCCGACGCGGCCAAAGTAAACATTTGAATAGCGAGGCGAGTCGGGCAGCATGTGCCTCGCACGCGTTTCGCACTCCGGTGGCGGCGGCCCATTAGAGGGCAGAGGGAAATACCGGGGCCCATCTTTTCCATGCTACTGCTCCCTGGCGCGTGGAGTTCACGCCGCGGCGTTGTTTGCATAGTCGTCCGTCGACGGTTGCCACTCGTCCGCAGGTGGTGTTGCTGCTGATGATTATGGGTTATGCTTTAAAAAGCTGGTAAATGAAAATTTTATCGCACTGCAATTGCTTTTGTTATAAATTTTCCAAGCAGCAGCAGCACACACTACATGAAGTTATTTTTGGCTTCCCGTGGGTTTACACGCATTTCGTATTTTTTTCGTGTGCGGTTTGCTCATGACCAAAGAGTGCGGTTTAAGGCTTCAAGTGGAGGAGGTTTATGTGCGGATTAAAGTGACTCTGCAATTTGGTTTAACTTTATGAATTGCTCACACATAAGTGTTATTATGTGAATATTTTTACCATTAATTGAAATGCAGGAAATGGACAAAAGTGTATGCACAGTATGAATTTTGGCATAAAACCTACAAGAAGCTTGTCAAAACCAATCTTAATTCATTGAAAAAGAAATGCAAACTAAAGTCAAAACTGATTACACCTGATCTTGATGAATGAATTCAAGTTGAATTCCGTCAGACATTTATATTTCAATACCGAATATAGAATTTGGCATTTGGCCTAGAAAATGCGAGTAGTTCTCCGTGGGTTGTAAATAAGATCAAAGGGGGGCAACTATATACATATATATCTATAGCTGGAGCGAGGATATGTACACTTAAACCAAACTAGGTCGGCACGTGCCAAAAATCTTACATAAGCCTGCTCCAAATATATATATATAGTCTCCCCGCCCTCCTCTACTTGTTGTAGGTAGCTTCGATTACGCAGCTTGCTGATTAGTTTTGCTTGTTTCGGTGGTGTTGGTCAGAAGGCATTGCCAATTGTCAACTGTGAGTGAAAAAATAAACCACAAAAAAATAGCGCAAATATTTCAAGCATTGACGTAAAAATGCTTTAAATTACCTTTGAATTGTGTATACGCAGTGTGTACCCAGCAGACATTCTCCTGCTTCGCCTCCTTCACATGACAATCACAGATTGTGTGAATATTTCGTAGAGATTTGATTGTGTCTAGCTGTGAGTGTGTGTGTGTGTGTGTGGCCGGTATAATAAATAAATCTTTGGCTGCTGCTGCATGTTTAATTTATTTTGTGTTTCTACGCAATTTAATTTAATCTCAGTTAATTAAAATTAAATTAACAATTTTGGGGCCAATGAACACATTTTCAATTTAGTTTTTTACGAAGCTTGTGTTTTCATCAAACCTGTCAAATGGGGTGTGACATCCTTGTGTTGGGTAAGAGCCATGTAGATCATTAAAAGAAGATTCAAAAATATCTCCTGCAATTGCTTAAAATGTGATTTATTGAAAAACGAATTGAAAAGACCCGCAAATGACTCGAATATGAGTCGAAACTTATCACATAAATGGTTTAAAAACGTCTCTTCACAAAAAGTCGCTGCTAGGATACCACTTCTTCCTACAAAAGTATCATTAACGTTCAGTTTAAGGGCTCGAAAAAGACTAATGTCATTAAAAAATTTCACAAAATGTTTGCTAGCTAGTTGTTTCTTACCCAAGTATAATTATACCCTAGCAAAGGGTATTATAATTTGGCCCAGAAGTTTGCAACGCATAGAAATATTCATTTCCGAACCCATAAACCATATATATTCTTGATCAGGGTGACGAGCTGAGTCGATTGAGCTCTCAGTTTTAGAGCTGAAATTTAGCACAGAGTCTTCTTTTTGCACGCACACTACTAATATGTCGGCACCGACCGGATCAGATGACTATATCTCATAGCTGCCATAGGAACAATCGGTCGGAAAACTAGTTTTAGTATGAAAAACTTTTTTCTTTTCAATGGAAACCTGTCCAAACTTTGTATTTATAGGTTTTCTATGTTTTTATATAATTCTACCAAGTTTGATGAAAATCGTACAACTATATGGTATAGCTGCCATACAAAAGATAGGTCTGAAAAACAGTCTTAGTTAGAAAATCATTTTTGTTTTTAATGGTAGCATCCTGCAATTTTGTATTTGTTTGTTTCACCTGCTTTCACATAATTTTACAAATTTTTGGCCAAATCGGTTGACTATATCATATAGCTGCCATACGAACGATCGGTCGGAAAATGGGAAAAATGAGTAAATTTTTGAAAATTTTTAAGCGAGCACTTGCAAGGCTATAAAAACTTCAGCACAGACGAAGTTAGCTTAGTTTTCTCGTTTTTCTTAATCCTAACCGATGTTCAAGGCCCGGAACAGGTTAAGGCTTAGCTTTAAATCTTAAGATATACGGCTTAAGGCTTATTTCTCAATAAAATGAGAGATAGAATTCGGCTCTGCAGCCCTGGTATCAGGTACTATGTATCGAGCCCTTAGTATTGAGTTCTAAGTATCGAGTACTTGGTATTGGTTATCGAGTGCTGATAATCAAAGTACCAAGTATCGAGTTCTAAGTATCAACCTATACATTTTGATGTGCTTTATTATGCTCATAGCATATATATATAAGAATATCGAGTGCTTTGTAATGATTATCGAGTACTGAGTATCGAGTACTTAGTATTGTTTATCGAATGCTAAGTGCCGTGGCCTAAACAGTACGCACTGAACATCTAGCAATGTATATAGGAAACTGAATATCAAGTATGAACCAATTTTGATTAAATTTACAGACAACTTCGTATTGAATACTGAGCAACGAGTACTGAAGGTACTCTATTCAGTTGTACAATTGAAGCGTATTTGTTATATTGTCTTTCTAATGACTCTTTACATATTTCCTGAATTTTGTAGATTTTTATACTGAAACATTGACAACTAAGTTAAAATTCTTTGTCGCTGAGTGTTGCTAGCACAAAAGTACCCATAGAACGCAAACCTAAGGTACATTTGAAGAACCGGGTATGAGGTGATGCTTACAGAAGTACCTACTATCATAACTTAAGGGTCTCATCCATTAGGGTGAGGTATTTAAAAGTAATGTTAATAAACTGTTATCGAGTACATGATATTGACCATCGATTACAAAGTTTCAAGTACTTACTATTGATCATCGAGTACTAAGTATGGTAGTCTGAAAATCGAGTGCAGAATATTGACAACTGTGTGTCGTGTATTCCGTATCGAGTACTGATCAATTTGAATTGTATTGAATTGAATTGTATACTGAGAGAATAGAGAACTTCGTATCGAATACTGGGCATCGAGTACTTAGTACTCGAGTACTTGGTATTGTTATCGAGTATTTAGCAAGTATCAAGTACTGACTGTCAAGCAGTAAGTATCGAGTACTAAGAATGGTAGTCCGAAAATCAACTACTGTGTGTCGAGTATTAAGAGCGATATAGAGAATGGGCATCGAGTACTTAGGTTAGAGTATGAACTACCTGGTATTGATTATCGAGTATGTAGTAAGTATTAAGTACTTGGCATTTACTATCGACTACTAAGTATCGAGTATCGAGTACTAAGTATGGTAGTCTGAAAGTCAACTACTGTGTGTCGAGTATTAAGTATCGATTACTAATAAATTTTAATTCGTTCAATGGAATACTGAGTATATAGAATTTCGCAATGAATTCTATGCATCGAGTAATTAGATTAGAGTATCAACTACTTGGTATTGATTATCGAGTATGTAGTAAGTATTAAGTACTTGGCATTAACTATATCGAGTACCAAGTATGGTAGTCTGAAAATCAACTACTGTGCGTCGAGTATTAAGTATCGATTACTGATAAATTTTAATTCGTTCAATGGAATACTGAGTATATAGAATTTCGCAATGAATTCTATGCATCGAGTAATTAGATTAGAGTATCAACTACTTGGTATTGATTATCGAGTATGTAGTAAGTATTAAGTACTTGGCATTTACTATCGACTACTAAGTATCGAGTATCGAGTACTAAGTATCGAGTATCGAGTACTAAGTATGATAGTCCGAAAATCAACTACTGTGTGTCGAGTATTAAGTATCGATTACTGATAAATTTTAATTCGTTCAATGGAATACTGAGTATATAGAATTTCGCAATGAATTCTATGCATCGAGTAATTAGATTAGAGTATCAACTACTTGGTATTGATTATCGAGTATGTAGTAAGTATTAAGTACTTGGCATTAACTATCGAGTACCAAGTATGGTAGTCTGAAAATCAACTACTGTGCGTCGAGTATTAAGTATCGATTACTGATCAATTTTGAATGGTTTCATGGAATAATGAATAAAGAGAACTTCGCAATGAATACTAGGACTATCGAGCATTGGGTATCAAAGTCTGAGTATCAATAAAATCACCCGGCGACTATCTTCAGCCTAAAACCCCTGGCTAAGGGTACTCTTCTAGTCGGGGTTCGTTTCTTTCGCTCTCTCAGTTTTGGTAAATTAATCAATTTAGGGGCAAGTATTTTTATGCGCATTTAAAAGCATTTTCCATAAATAAAAATTATGAAAAACCAACAGACGAATTAGTGAAGATTTTCACATGAAAAGCGGGGCGTAAATTACGCGCCGCAGACCACAAGAAGTAGGAAAAATGAAAATTGTTTTATGTTTGGAAGCAGCAGCGCACACGCACAACCAAAAATTTTCCACATAAATTACCGCCAGCCGCTGCCGAGTTGAGGAAAACTGTTGTCATAAGTGATCAACGCGCGTGGACCTTAGGCCTGTCCATGGCTGCTCCTAGTTTGGTCTGTGCCTGCCGCCAGCCACCACGTCAAGTGAACAGACATCAAAATGACGAAAACGCAAATCAACAGCAAACACACACATTTGAGAGGAAGCAACTCAGGCCGCGTTGTGTTTGTTGAAAAGATGGATGGATTTATGGCTCAGTTTGTTGTTGTTGTTTGCTGGGTGGGTGGATGATTGTCTGCTGGACTCACACAAGTTCTGGCTGTTGTTTTATGGTTTTTGAATGGAGTAGAGTTTTGGGTTTGAAAGAATCTAATTTAACAAATGGAGGCACTGATTGAAGTGCCTAAAAACCCTTAATCCACCAACCAAACAACACAAATAAATCTCAACCTCAGCCTCACACACACATAAACTTTAATATCAGCAGACAATCTAAGTCCACCCTTCGGGGCGCCAAAGTCTCTGCAAATCTGTGGCAGACTCTAATTGAAAAACATTAAAAAGCCAAGCACATGGTGCAGAAAGAAAGCAGGAAAACAAAATCAAACGTCGAACTAATGACAATTTTCAATGCTTTCCTCCAACTCCTCCCCCCCCCGCTGTGACTAATGAGCGTTGCTAACTGAGATAAGAGAGAAACTGGCCAGAATATAGCAATTGCCGTTTGGTTACCGCGCAAAGATTTGTGCCAAATGGCAACCAGAAACCACAAGATACATATTCGCCCTAGTACTCTTATGTCATTCTTCTGCGTGAGACAGGCAGAGAGATAGCAGGAGGAGGCGGAGATCTCTGACGTTTGTGGCCACAAGTTGCTGATGAGCAATGCCAATAGCATGTGTACTTTTCACTTCATTCTATATAGTTTAAAAGGTTTGTTTATGCCAAAAAGTGATTGATTGCCACACATACAATAAGTAGAGAGAGACTAAGACGACTAAGTAGAAATGTATCTCACAGATGTAGATGCAAGACCAGCCAGATTGTTTATAACTTACACATTGCTTCATTATAATTCTTTTGTTTCTGTAAATGAAAATGATTTTCGTATTTGCTTATTTGATGTTAGGCCACTTGACTTGGACTTTTTGATGTTTTTACTTGGCCAGGCCCAGGCCAGAGGCTGGCGGCAGGCGGCAGGCACTCGCTCTTGTCGCTCAGTGATCTGCAGCATTTAATTTCATTGTATTTGTTGTTGTTGTTGTTGTTGCTGTTGCTGCTGCTGTTTTAATTAAATTTCGCAATGCAAACGTTGAAGAAAACATTCTGTAAATTGCATTTTATGTGCAATTTTCGTTCGACATTTGTCGGCGCGGCCTCGTCGCCGTCGCTCGTCTTCTCTACCCTCCTCCCTCCACCCCACCCCACCCTCCACACATGTGGCCAAAGGGAAGTGACAGAGTTCTGTGTGTCTGCTGGCAAAATACAGTGCAACTAATTGCGAGTAACAAATGCCGCCTCATGTTGCCGTCGCCTGACGTTTCATCTGCAGCGGCGTCTGCTTCCATCTCTCTTTTGGCCGGGCCAAGTCAAATATATTGCAATTTGTTGTTGTTATTGGTTATGGCTATCAAAAATGAAGGGCAGCAACATGTGCCTGCCGCCTGTACACCACACACCAGGCGGGGCCAAGGAGAAAAGACATTAGCTAGACAAACGTGGGGCTGGTTTTTGTCAGCGAGGGGCAACACTGTGAAAAGTTTAATGAGCTACCCTTTGTATGGTAAATTAGTATGGTAAATTGGTTATTTTGGGAGCAGTTCTTTTTTTTTTTTTGGTTAATCATTGTGAAAGGGAAAGGCGAGGAAAGACTTTTAATTGAATCTATAATGTAACATAACGATTTGGAACAAAAAAAAATGTATCTAAAACCAAGAAATGGTGTCAAAAGTCTACCCAGGCGAGAGAGTTTCATACCAAGTTTATATGCTCAGTTTTAAGCTGCTTAAAAGCTGCCCTGTGAATGAGAAAACTGTTAAGAAGTATTTTACAGACATGGGCGCAATCGAGGGTTCACACAACTTAGAGTAATATGCTCAGTTACAAAGAAAGTGTAGGCACAGTATGCATTTTCAAAGCAGTGCTGCTGTTGCTTAGCTGCAGCGAACTTCCTTGTGCTCATAACATAACCATCGCTCGTCTTGGCAGCAAGAAACCGCCTTCTGTCTCTGAAACTCTGAGTGAAATTCCGTTTTTCTCAACTTATAAGCAGCTTACACGTCGAACCTTTAACTCTTACCATTTTATTTCTTGTAAAAATATCTTGAAATGTAAAAAAAAGCATATCTTATATATCCGTTTCTCGCACATCAAATATATTTTCTACGGTTCTTACACTATTTGTACGTATATCATTCCACCTACCTTCTGGAAGAGGTATAAGTAACTGTTAAAAGAGATTGAAGATTGGTCCCAGTAAAGAATTCACTCAGAAGCTCTCAGCATGCTAAAATGTCGGTGGTGCAGATGGTATTATCTACTTCTTAGAGCTATCTGTCACATAAACCTTCAAATGACAAAGCAAAATCTGAGTTTATCTGACAAATCGCAGCTATTAAGGAGATTAGAAATCGGCCAAGGTAATGATAATTCCAAGCTTAGATTTAAACACTGTGTCTATTTCTTAACAATGCATTTTTATCTAATAAATAAGGTATGCGAACCGTCCGAAAACAACTAACGGTTCGGTTCGGTAGTTCGAGCAGTCTTGGAAATGCCGTTTTGATACATTAAATGGTTTTTGGAGCTATCTGTACTGCGACTACTGTTCGCTTCAGTGGCTCACTCTTTTAATAAAAGTCTGTTTTAGTATTCGAATGTGATTTCTGAAGTGAATATGTGACTTTTCGCAAACTTGTGAAATTGAATTGATGGATAACATGTAAACAGCCTTAAGATCATTGAGTAAATGTGCCACAAATATAAAGTCACATATTCGGTCTTCTGATATGACTGTTCAGAAACGGTTCCAACGGTCAAAATCAATAAATCTATGGATAAGCGACTAAGTAGTACACTCTTAAACATAAGCTCAAAATCCTATTTTAAAGATTTTTTAGTTGGAGTCTTAAAGAGATCTGTCAAAGAAATAAAAAATACTTTTTTCATTATATTAAAGATTGTGGGTGACTCTTGATAATCTTCATATGCTGATTTCAGATCGGATCTGGTATCAGAAATGGTCCCTCAGGTCTAGATTTAGAGTAATATGAGGTTGAGGTTGATTAAAATGTTTACTTTTACCCCTTTTAGATAAGTTTTAGCAGGAACCTCGACTCCTGTTTAAACTTTCTTTGACAAAGTCGTAAGGTATTACTTCTTAGCTTTTAAACAAACTATACCAAACAATTATGCCATTTTTTTTAGAAGAAGATTTAGCGTATTGAATACATGCACTCAAAACTAGAATTCTAGAACGCCCAAGAATATGCTATGTAAAATTTTTATAAGTGGTTGATAAGTCCACTTGTTTTGAATTGTTATGAAAATGTTAAGCAACATCCATTGCATATCTAAGGGCTACTCAAAATATGGTCATATTCAACACCTGTATTCAAAATGGTATATCTTAAAAAATTCTTAAAAATATTTGGGACACTAAATTTAAAAGCTAAGGTATAGTAATTTTCAATAATATCAAAGTAAGCCAAGATAAACGACAATTTTTCTCATAGAACGAGCTTAAAACAAGAAAGAAAGTCGGTCAAGCCCGACTATAACATACTCTGTACCAAGAAAATTATACTCTCAGCATAAATTTTGATGCTGCAGTAGCAGCAAACAGTCTTTTGATCATAACTCGTAAACCGTTCATCCGATCTTCTTCATTCCTTTGGCGGATCGATGAGTTATCCTAATAACTAAATATGTCCAGAAGGAACAAGCCATCTATCTTCAAAACTGTGGGAGATATGACGTTTTTTCTAAATTGCGGGGGCGGGAGGGGGCGTGGCCAAAATTGAAAATAAACTTGATCTGCCTGCAGACATAAGAAGCATATATTCCATACATGTCAAACCTCTATCTCTTACCATCTCTGAGATCTGTGCGTTCATACGGACAGACAGACAGACGGACAGACGGACAGACGGACATGGCTATATCGACTCGGCTGTTGATGCTGATCAAGAATATATATACTTTATGGGGTCGGAGATGCTTCCTTCTGGATGTTACATACTTTTGCACAAACTTATAATACTCTATGTACCTACGGTACAGAGTATAATTATACTCTCAGCATAAATTTTGATGCTGCAGTAGCAGCGAACAGTCTTTTGCTCATAACTCGAAAACCGTTCATCCGATCTTCTCCATTCCTTTGGCGGATCGATAAGTTATCCTGCTAACTAAATATGTCCAGAAGGAACAAGCCATCTATCTTCAAAACTGCGGAAGATATGACGTTTTTTCTAAATTGCAGAGGCGGGAGGGGGCGTGGCCAAAATTGAAAATAAACTTGATCTGCCTGCAGACATAAGAAGCATATGTCCCATACATGTCAAACCTCTATCTCTTACCATCTCTGAGATCTGTGCGTTCATACGGACAGACAGACAGACGGACATGACTCGGCTGTTGATGCTGATCAAGAATATATATACTTTATAGGGTCGGAGATGATTCCTTCTCGATGTTACATACTTTTGCACAAACTTATAATACTCTGTGTACCTACGGTACAGAGTATAAAAAGGTCTTTAAGCTCAAATTGATCAAAATCTGTACCATTTCCGAAAACAGATTCTTGTGCAGCATACGAATGCCATCTAGAATCACGACGAACCCTTCAATATAAGGGACTCTGTTGCTTAGTGTAGTTGGAAAACTGATAAATGATGAGATTTAAAATCTCATTTAAAGGCAAGCAATAATATTCTCCAGCTGGATTTAAAATTGATTTAAGTTTTCTCCGAGTAGGAACCTACCATAATTTGTGAACTAAACTGAAAGATGCCTTTAATCGTCCAAAGAGTTTATACAAATTTCATTAACTTGAAGACTGGCAAACGATTTGGTAAAATAAAACATTTGTTTTCTGTCAAATTTGGCTTTAACAAATGCCACACAGCAAAATTATTCCCCTTATGATTTGCTTTCCTTTTTCTTTTCCACGACGCCCACACAGAAGCAACACTGGAAGCTGTTGATTAAATTACAACAAAACCAAAAAAAAAAAGCCAAACAGATTGAAAGAAAATACTGTTACACACAAAAAGATATGATTGATTGATGGACGCCTAGATGGCTTGGCCAAGGGTTGTGTCTTAAGTGCATTGCGCCTAAAAATGATTTCAGTTTTTGTTGCTCTCCTTCTTCTCTCCTTCACCGTACAAATTTGTAGTCGTATTTTGGGTTGGATTTTCTTTTTTTTTTCGAAAAACATTTGAAACATTTTTAGCACAGCAGCAGCCGACGACGATTTCAAAATAGCCCGCCGCATCGTAGCGCTCGGGTGTGGCGGTGTCGCGGCTGCATACCGCACCGCATTTCAACTCGAACCGCAACGAAATGAAGATGAATTACCCACAAAATTTTGCTAAAGGATCCGACGGCCGACACGACTGACACATCGTCCGTCGACGCAAATTGCAAATCACAAATAAATTTGGCTTCGAGAAATTTGCGTTCAGTCGATCAAATGCTATAAAGTGCAGTCTCACCCAGCAGCAGCGGCAGCAGCAGCAGCGACATCCACCAGATACAAATACACAATATAAATGCGTTTGCCAAGAAATGTGCAGAAAAAAAAGAGAGAAGAAGATGCGACTGCCTGAAAATGATGAAGAAATTGCCGCTGGTCGAGTTGCAATAGCAATGAACTGCAAGTTTGTAAGTTGCAAAATCTCAGATAAAGAATCGAGGTAGTATAAATAGCAAGAAATATAGCCCAAGCCAAGACCCAGCCCCATATGTGATGTATGTATCGATGTTTATCAAACACTGGGCGTATGAAACTGAGAGCGCGCTGCTATGTGATATGATATGATAAAAGACTTGAATGAAAAATGAGACAAGAATTAATGGGTTTAGAGTTGGATTTGTTGATTAAAGTTTGAATTTAAAGAAAACAGAAGCAATTACACAAACTAGAACTTATCAATCATGTGTCAGTTGGTTGAAAAGTATGGACAGGTATCAATTATATTAAACTTTTTAGAGGCGTTTCCTTTAGTTTCGTGTTGCATGACGAGAAAATTATAGATAAAATGCCAACAAACACACACACACTGACCTTTAAGCTATTTACGGAAGGTCCTTTAAAAGGTTTGCTAGTAAGGTTAATCGGTCAACCGTTGTCAGGCAATACTGTGTAAATTGAACGGAACGAAATAGATATGCATTCTGGTACTTATACAAATTTTTGAAGAAAAAATGGACAAACATGCAAACATACAAACATGCAAACATACAAACATGCAAACATACAAACATACAAACTTACAAACTTACCAGCTTTCTAACTTACTAATATACAAATATGCAAACACAAGCTAACATACAAACATTAAAACATTCAAACCTACAAACAACCAAACAAGCAAATAGGCAAACATACAAACATGCAAACATACAAACTTACAAACAAGCAAACACACAAACTTACCAACTTACTAACATACAAACAGAAAAACATGCAAACATGTAAACATGCAAACAAGCAAACATGCAAACTCACAAACTTACCAACTTACTAACTTACCAACTTACCAACTTACCAACTTACCAACTTACCAACTTACTAACATACAAACAGAGAAACATGCAAACATGTAAACATGCAAACAAGCAAACATACAAACATGCAAACAAACAAACTTACCAACTTACCAACTTACTAACTTACCAACTTACCAACTTACCAGCTTACTAACATACAAACAGAGAAACATGCAAACATGTAAACATCCAAACAAGCAAACATACAAACATGCAAACAAACAAACTTACCAACTTACTAACTTACCAACTTACCAACTTACTAACATACAAACATGTAAACATGCAAACATACAAACTTACAAACATGCAAACACACAACCTTACCAACTTACTAACATACAAACAGAGAAACATGCAAACATGTAAACATGCAAACAAGCAAACATACAAACACACAAACTTACCAACTTACTAACTTACCAACTTACCAACTTACCAACTTACCAACTTACTAACATACAAACAGAGAAACATGCAAACATGTAAACATGCAAACAAGCAAACATACAAACATGCAAACACACAAACTTACCAACTTACCAACTTACCAACTTACTAACTTACCAACTTACTAACATACAAACAGAGAAACATGCAAACATGTAAGCATGCAAACAAGCAAACATACAAACATGCAAACACACAAACTTACCAACTTACTAACTTACCAACTTACCAACTTACTAACATACAAACAAAGAAACATGCAAACATGTAAACATGCAAACAAGCAAACATACAAACATGCAAACACACAAACTTACCAACATACTAACATACAAACATTCAAACATACAAATATACACATGCAAACAAGCTAACATACAAACAGAGAAACTTGCAAACAAGCAAACAGAGAAACATACAAACATGCAAACACACAAACAAGCAAACTCACAAACATTCACTTTAATATATTTGTACAAATTTGGTTGTAGGTCTTAAAGGTTCCTTTTTATTTGGTATAATCAACAAAATTCAACTTCCGCTGGCCACCACTCTTGACCCCGCCCCTTCCTCCCCCCCTCAAACACCACCTACCCTAATGTAGCTGTTTTGTTTGCGGTTAAGTGCAAAAATAATTTCAGTCTACGCATTTAGTTTGCATAATTTTTCTCATGTTAATTGACGCTGTCAGCGCAAAATGTTTAAAACCCCCCCAAAAAAACAAAATTTGTTTGGCAGTAAGGTAGGTGGTGGCTAGCATAATTTGCCTCTATAAATAAATTGCGGAATTTAGGTGAACCATGTACATGTCACGTTCAAATGTCAATCAATTGGTAGACAAGGGGTAGGCGAAGTAAAATTCAATTTTCGGTGCAGCAGCAGCTCAAAATAATGTGTGTGTGTGTACTGGACAGGTGCCATAGGCAGACAGCCAGTTTGTTTTGGCCACTAAAATATCGTCGATATTTGCGCTAATTAACAACTAACCTGCGGTGGTGAGGGCAAATTATAAAGATAGAAGCTAAAAATTAAGTCATTCTGAAGTCACTTTGTTGCAGTTTGCAGCGAACATCTTGACAGTCTAAGCCAGAGCAGCCTTCTGCGGAGAAACGGCCATTCATTAACTAATTAGCCTTCATGTTGATTAACTTTTGCCTTAATTTCAAGTTTCTTGCTACTCTTTCGCTTCCTCTCTCTGTCTCGCTGGCATTTCCTTTAAGCCCTTTTTCGTTTAAAGATTTGTTGCACTTTCCAACATTTGGCATCGCTCAGAGTTAAATGTACTTAATTTTTGCACTTAACCTTATTTTTAACTGTTGGCTGCTGTTGCTGTAGCTACTGTTTGTTTACTTGCCATCGTCGTCTGAGGCTTTTGTTTTCATTACCTGAGTTCTGTAATTAGGTTAATGGATCGCTTTGTGACGTAGTTTTAGTAGCTTGTAAAAGATTTATAGGCGACTATATAAAGTAATATGTGAATGTTAACTCACAGGGCGGCGGCTGATCAGCTAGAATTCTCACTTGACTATATATAAGAAATTTGGCTGTCAGATGGTTGCCGCTTCTGCTTACAGAGTAGTACAAAGAGTTTTGGGACAAGTAAGTGATGCCAAAGTGAAGGTTACTTGCCTACAACAGAGGTCAAGGAAAACTTTAAACTCTCATTGGTGCCGCGTTTACTCACACCCCTTAACAAGCTTTTGAGACAATCGATTTCCTTTAGGGAATACTCAAAATATTGGAGACAATGGTTTCAGATATTTAGAGAGCCTTTTTTAAAAGGCTTTGATATACATTTAAGAGGAGAACCCAAATTTGATAAAGGAACTCTGCAAAACTTTAAGAAACTCCCAAAAAAATTCTCAACGAACACCTAAAAAACTTCTTGGCACTCACAAAGTACTTCTGGAAATTCCTTGAAACCTTCTAGGAACTTTTTAGAACTTTAGGCAGCGTTTTAAAAACTTCTTTGGACTTTAAGCAACATTTCAAGAACTTCTAGGGCCACCTAATGTGCTTCTACAACCACCTACTTAATGATATTTTAGGAACTTTTGAATTGCTTTCTAAAATAATTGACTTAACAGCCACAAAAGGCCGTCCTACTTCTCTCAATCTCTTGGCTTGGTAGTTTAAATACTTCTAGTTACGCTCAAGAGAAAGGAACCAACAGTTTAAAGCCAAATCCGAACGAATTTGAGAAACTTTTCTTCACAGCTAGCGCCAATAGCTGGTGAAGGTGACTGGGTGTGTAAGTTTTTATACTCTGTACCGTAGGTACACAGAGTATTATAAGTTTGTGCAAAAGTATGTAACATCGAGAAGGAATCATCTTCGACCCTATAAAGTATATATATTCTTGATCAGCATCAACAGCAGAGTCATGTCCGTCATGTCCGTCTGTCTGTCCGTATGAACGCACAGATCTCAGAGATGGTAAGAGATAGAGGTTTGACATGTAAGGGACATATGCTTCTTATGTCTGCAGGCAGATCAAGTTTATTTTTAATTTTGGCCACGCCCCCTCCCGCCCCCGCAATTTAGAAAAAACGTTATATCTCCCACAGTTTTGAAGATAGATGGCTTGTTTCTTCTGGACATATTTAGTTAGCAGGATAACTTATCGATCCGCCAAAGGAATGAAGAAGATCGGATAAACGGTTTTCGAGTTATGATCACAAGACTGTTCGCTGCTACTGCAGCATCAAAATTTATGCTGAGAGTATAATTTTCTTGGTACAGAGTATGTTATAGTCGGGCTTGACCGACTTTCTTTCTTGTTTAAAGAAAAAACTGTTTCATTAGATGTCCCTAGGCTGAATAGAACCCATAACCTCTCGCACAGCAGAAACACACACTACCAGCTACACCACACCCGGTTTTAATAACTTTTGTGAACGCATAAATAAAACTTAGCAACTTTGATTAAGGATTTATAGTTTGAATACTTCGAAATACTAGTGATAGACTTTATGAAACACGAATATACTTTCCAGAAATATGTAACGAATCTCAAAGAATATCCCTAAAACTGCTAGGACAGCCAGGAACTTCTTGAAAACTTCTACAAACTCGAATATAAATTCCATAAATATATACAAAATCTCGAAGAATTCCTAGAAATCCCTTAACGACTTCTAAAAACTTTTTGAAAACTTGTAGAAACTCTCTTTAGACTTTAGAGTATTCCTAAATGACTTCTAGGGACCTAAAATGTCTTCTAAGAAGTCGGTCACATGTATAAAGAACTTTTTAAGGAAACTTCAGGCTTAACTTTCTAAAATACTATTCAATGACTTCGAGACTGAAAGGAATTCCTATCTAGGAGATAAGAAATCGAGCCTTAATCAATCCCTTTGAAGTTTTCTTAAAAAGTCATAAATTCAAGGGAAAAACTAATAGAACTTGTATAACAAATTTACTGTGAAAACTTAATGGAAAGCTGTGCTTTATAGCATAAACTACGATTCAAACACTTTTCCAGCTAACATTATTCAACAAAATAAAATGTTAAATCAAATCATAACTACTCGCTCACTTTCAAAACTTTGCCCATTTCGGTCCACATACACATCGGCGAAACCACTTTAACTATTACCGACTCCAACTCTTGCCATTACTCACCACTTGTTATATACTTATTACTATTTACAGTCCACACAACAACAGAATCAGCAGCAAGCACTTATGAACAAGTCAAATGACGACCTACGGAGAAAGCGTCCCGAGACCACACGGCCAAATCACATTCTACTCTTCACCATCATAAATCCCTTCTATCCCATCACAGTTGTAAGTAAACACAAAAATATTTTGCTGTAGAATTGATCCTTGTGTGTGCGAGTCTGTGTGTGTGTGTATATTTTATCCTTTAGCCACTTAGTAGTGCAAAATGTGTCGAAAAAATAAAATAAAATCCATTGCAAAATTGTTGTTTGGCTGCGAAACTCTTGTCACACACTTGAGTGAAGCTCAACTTATGTTTGTGTGTCGCCTCGGGGCCTCGGGAAAGCGCAGAGTGTTGATTGCTCCTCCTGCCCTCTCATTTTGGCTCCTGTTGTGGTCGTTTTTTGGCTTTGCCTTTTTTGTGGTATGTTGTGCCTTATCATAACATTTGATACTACTTTTTAGCTACAAACTGGATAGAAAATATGTAATAACAGTCGGCGGAGAACAACAACAACAACAACAAGTGGGATGTGTGTGTGCGCGTGTGTGTGTGGGTATGCTTGGAATCTGGATCTATGAGGATGAGTGTTTAGCCTGAGTGCATTGTTAGACGTGCAACAACCTGCAGCATGCAACAACAACAAAATGCAAAAAATGCATAAAGTACTTAAGTGTGCCAGGCTGCGAAGCAAACGCACATATCCCAAATGCAACGATGTGTGCCTTCTCCTCCTTTGTTCGTGTATACGACTTGGTTTTACTCTGGTTTTTAAATAAATCATCTGAGAAATTTCACTTGGCAAGCTGAAAAATGAAAGACAAGGCAGTAGGTGTCTTGAGAATATTCATAAGCTCATTAAAGCATCATAGGCTAGTAAGAAAACCCAGCAACTGAGCTACTGCTGCCTTTTTTAAGCACTGAAAAGACCTTTGAAACCTTAGGGAACACCTTAAGAACTTCGATTCGAAAAAAGAGATACAAAACACAACCATTTGGACTGTAGATGTTTTTAATATGCTTTAAATCATCCAACGAAGCTGAAAATCCACCAAATGATGATAATTTTTCATATCCTTTAGATGATTTTCAGCTTCGTTGGATGATTAAAGGGATGTCTTAGATATAAATGACCAAATGATGATAGTTTTTCATAGCCTTTGTATGATTTTCAGCTTCGTTGGAAGATTAAAGGGATATCTTAGACAAATGAATACGGGAAATCGATCAATGGTTACTTTTGAATATCCTTTTCTATTCTCCGTGTACTTAAAAACATCTATGTAGTCCCAAAAGTCTTTAAGCAACTTTTTTAAGGACTTCTAGGGCCATCTAAAGGTTTTCCAAGAACTTCTTAAGTAACTTTCAGAACTCATAAGGGACTTTTAGGTATGGCTAGGCTTTGAAGAAGGAGTTCTTAAAGAATTTTCTGGAATATCTCTACCCTGGAACGTCATTTTGACTTAAATGACAAAAAACAAGAAAGAAAGTCGGTCAAGCCCGACTATAACATACTCTGTACCAAGAAAATTTGTCTTTTGATCATAACTCGAAAACCGTTCATCCGATCTTCTTCATTCCTTTGGCGGATCGATAAGTTATCCTAATAACTAAATATGTCCAGAAGGAACAAGCCATCTATCTTCAAAACTGTGGGAGATATGAAGTTTTTTCTAAATTTCGGGGGCGGGAGGGGGCGTGGCCAAAATTGAAAATAAACTTGATCTGCCTGCAGACATAAGAAGCATATGTCCCATACATGTCAAACCTCTATCTCTTACCATCTCTGAGATCTGTGCGTTCATACGGAAAGACAGACAGACAGACGGACGGCCAGACGGACAGACGGACATGGCTATATCGACTGATGCTGATCAAGAATATATATACTATATGTGGTCGGAGATGCTTCCTTCTGCCTGTTACATACTTTTGCACAAACTTATAATACTCTGTGTACCTACGGTACAGAGTATAAAAACATCGTTCGTCGAATCGACGAATTGATTTTTAAATGATATTTTGAGCAATAGACACAAACTATAATTTGAGACATCCAGCAGAGGAGCTTTTCACATCCTATGTATGATATTTCAGTCAACTGCTTATACAAAGTTCATCGTTCCGGGTGTAAAAAACTTCACTTAAGGAGAACTTACGCTAACTTCTTCTAGAAACTTCCAATGGATTGCTGGAAACTAAGGGAACTACAGCTTTTGCATGAACTTTTCTGCTCTCTTCGCTGCTGTTGAGAGTAATTGCTTATTTGGTAGCTAGTTTTGATCTTGAAACTGCTTTAGATTTCCATTATCAACCTAAATGAAACTAAACTATTACCTAGAAGTCCTAGGCCCAACCAATAGCTGTGTCTTACGAATCGTGAGATGGTTCTTGGCTCACGACTCAAGAGCTGTGGCTCTCAGCTCGGAGCCGAGCCGGCTCATAGAGCTAGCAATTCCGCATACTGCCTAGGTTTAAATAACTTTAAATATTAAAATTTTCTGAAAATTCTTGCTGGCTTTATAGAGCATCCTCCTCTAATACTCACCAAAGTTTTTGTTATTAAGCTCTAAAAACTTCAAAATCACGGGGTATTCTCACACATTGTTGGCCCACACTGACACAGTTTATTGTCTTTTTAGCAGAGGCAAAAACATTTGGCGATACAACAACAACAACAACAACAACAACAGCATCAACAAATAGAACAAAAATGCGGAAACGCTTTTTCAGTCTCTGTGTGTGTGTGTGTGTGTGTGTGCTCAGGCAATTGTATTTTCCAACACTTGAGCCGAGAGCGTAGTGGAACATAAAATCCTGTGAAGTGGAAAACATGCAGCATAAAAACTGCAAACTGCAAAACTGAAATTATTTCTGTGTGCGCCGTTGGCTGGCTTTTGGGGCTAGTAGTAGTAGTGACTGCAGCTGTAGTTGCGTTTTTTCTGTCTTTTTTGGGTGGATAAAGCCAGCCCAGACATGTTAATTCGCATCCGACAAAATGGCCGCCTTTACAGCAGCCTGAATACCAAAGCTTTTCCCGTTCCTGTCTGACTGACTGACTGACTTTTTGTGTTTCATCCTTTTTTTCCCCCCCAGTAAGTCGTAAAGTCCGACTCCTGGTCGTAGATTTTTCAACGGCTTTTCGCTTGCTCGCCTCTCGCATAAATCTTTATGTTGACTTAAGTCATCGTCTTTGGCTCACTCCATTCGCAGCGAGAGTGTTTGTTGTGGAATTAAGCAATTCCATTTTTCCATTTATATGGCACAAATTAAAAGGCTTGTGTAACTCTGCAATTCTCATTTTTTATTCGAGTGCATTTTCACTGAGCTGTGTGCGTAATGCACGAAATGAAGAGATGGCCGTCAGCTTAAGTGCACGCATTGCTGTGCGAGGAGTGTGAGATTTATTTCATAATTGCACTTCGTTTTTTTTTCTCTTTCTTAAAGCCTTTCCAAATATTTAAATCCGTGTTTTTTTTAGAAGTTTTTGATACATTTTTGCGCCTTGTTTCCCAAAAAAGGCTTTCGACTTTATTAACTACTTTTCGTTAGAGAATTCTCTGGTTAATCGCAATCCAGTCCGAATAACTTTCTTAAGAACAATCATGGAGTAGGTTTGATTCTAATAAATATTGAAACCCAATACAGAAATATTTAATAATTAAACAAGAAAGAAAGTCGGTCAAGCCCGACTATAACATACTCTGTACCAAGAAAATTTGTCTTTTGATCATAACTCGAAAACCGTTCATCCGATCTTCTTCATTCCTTTGGCGGATCGATAAGTTATTCTAATAACTAAATATGTCCAGAAGGAACAAGCCATCTATCTTCAAAACTGTGGAAGATATGAAGTTTTTTCTAAATTGCGGGGGCGGGAGGGGGCGAGGCCAAAATTGAAAATAAACTTGATCTGCCTGCAGACATAAGAAGCATATGTCCCATACACGTCAAACCTCTATCTCTTACCATCTCTGAGATCTGTGCGTTCATACGGACAGACAGACGGACAGACGGACATGGCTATATCGACTCGGCTGTTGATGCTGATCAAGAATATATATTCTTTATGGGGTCGGAGATGCTTCCTTCTGGATGTTACATACTTTTGCACAAACTTATAATACTCTATGTACCTTCGGTACAGAGTATAAATATTAAGTCAATCCATATGATACATTTCGATTTCCATCTTAAAATATGAGCTCTAATTCTACTAGGTTCACGTCGCGGAAATATTCAACATTCCACACAATCCATATCTATTTTTAAGACAAGAAGAATTATAAAATATTCTCTATCTATGGAATTTTTCAACACACTGGCGATTTTACTAACTACCATTCGCCAGTTAAACAAGTTAACAAGAAAACTTCTCCATAAATCGACTGTTATGATACATTTCATTCGCATCCTCAAATTAAGAGCTCTCATTCTTCCAAGTTTAAGGCTCGGCACTCAAGTCCAGTTATAAGTAAAGAACAATTATATAATTTGCTCTATCAATAGAAGTTGCTGCTAGCCCTTTTTGTGATTCTTTGAGTCATTTAATCTACACCTTCTACACTCAGAGAAAAAATAGAGAATTTCATACTTGGATCAAGAATTTTCGAGATTAATAGTTCGATAAGAGTGAAAATTCTCGATCCAAGAGCGAAATTCTTGATCCAAGTATGAATTTTTGATTACAGTTTTCTTGATCCAAGAGTTTAAGTACTTGATCTAAGTACGAATCATTCTCATATCAATCAGAATAGTTCTTGAATCAAGTGCTAAACATACTCAAATTCAAGATTGCTCATTCTTGAATCAAGAGCTGTATGCAAAAACCGAGAACAGATTACAATTTAAAATCAATTGTTTTTTTTCATTGTGTTTAAACTTATTTCTTCGAAAATTAATTGTTAAACCATGAAGCAAGTTGAAGTCGACTCAAGGAAAACACAACACCTCAAAGCAGTTTCAGTCTTTGTCTGCCAACTGCCAGTCAAACAGGGGTCTCTCCATGCCAGCAATGGCATAACTGGTTGGGAATTCCAAAGCAAAATGAATGCAAAAATAGCTTCCCCACACACCCCTCTCACATAAAATACAAAACTGTATGAGCAGACTCAACGTTATTCTCTCAAATGTGCTTGCTCTCCTCTCTTAGTTTCTTTACCTCACTCCTATCGCCTAAAAGCACCAAGGTGAGAACGAATTTAGCTCGATTTCAAGAGCGAAATTCTTGAAAATTCAAGAATGAATAATTTTTTTTTCAAGAGCGTTTGTTCTTAACTTATTCGTTCTACTTTTTTCTGGGTATACTTACCCTTCTACACAGTTGTCATCTATTTTAACCTTCTTCACTATGAGACTGTAGCAAATTTTTTGATTTTCCCGACTGATTGACTTACATCAGACGTCTATTTACCCAGTCTACATATAAAATGTATATTTTTGCATATTTCGCGATTTTTGGGTCCGTTTGGTCCTGCTATTTCAAAGCAAAGGTCTTTTGGAGACTGTTTCCACTGCTGTCGCAGCATTTTGCTGGGTTGCCATGTGCTTTTCAAATTTTTGGTGTCGATTAATCGCCTGTTGCGGGGTTTTATGTAGATCTCTATACGGCCTGCCGCTTCAATTGTGCATTGCACCGTAATGTTGTCTTTTGGAGTTTGCTTTTACTGCTGTGGCAACATTTAACTGGGATGCAATGTGAAATAAAATTGCAGTTGTCGATTGCTCGCCTGCTTTGAAGTTTCTGCAGATCTTTGCGTATTTTGTCGCAGCGCAATTGAGCTTATTGCGCAGAATCAGCAGCATTCTGCAAAGCAATGTGCATAACATATTGCTGCCGTCGATTGCTCGCCTGCTTGGGCGTTACAGCAGATCTCAAGCTGATCTGTCGCGCTGGCGTCTGTTCTGGGGTCTCAGAAGCACGCTGGATTGAAATTTGTGCAGCAAATTGGCCGTCGTCGATTGCTCACCTGCTCTAAAAATATGTCAGCTCTCCCATCAGCTAGCTTGATGGCATTGTTTTGAGCTCGGCTTGGGAAGAAGTTTCTGGGCTTCACATGACACTCATCCCTCTGACTCTTTTTGAAGTAAGCGGCAAATAAAACTGTCTTTTTGCATTCTTATTTTAAGAAATCAGAAAACTACAATTATAGATGTCTTAGTTCAAGTGAAATCAATCAGCAAACTACCACGCTATGAAAATAACTTAGAAATTCTAAAGCCTTTTTTCTGAGAACCTGTATAAGGGTATACCTTTGCTTTCCTTTACCACGAATCTGTCAGTGTGGGTGTTGCACTTGCTTATTTTTTTGTTTTGCTGCTTTCACATTAAACTGAGATTGCTGCATTTCCTCGACTTTAGTTGGCTTTTATTTATAACTTCATCGGTGTCACCCTTTTTCGTTTGCGGCAATTGTAATCCATTCGTTTGCCCGCATCTACTCGTACATGGTCATAAAACTAACTTTTATGTGTGATTTTCTGTCACAAACTGGCGCACAGAGCAGCATAAAAGAAACGCATAAAGAATGCTTTCCTCTGCTTCCTTCTCATCGATTTGTCAAAATCCTGGGCCGCAGCATCTTTGGTTGGACGCATGCATAAACAAAATGCAATACAATACGCGGCAGGAGCCTTCAAACTTGCATTATTGAAAACCGCAGTTGCCTCGAGGCTGTGCCGCATGCATACATATACATTCTCGGTTCACTCTCGTTCACATGCAAAGCAGGCGGCGGCTGCCACATCTCGGCTTCTAATGGAACTTTCAGAGTGGGGGCTGGGGCTTTACCCTTCACCGCATATCCTTCGTTACTTTTTCGCCTCCTAGGGGTTTTTTTTATATTTCTACTGCTGGCTTTTGCCAGGCTACGCATTATGGTCGGTCGGCTGCACTGACTCTCTGGCAAACTTGTGTCACATATTGCAAAAATCTGCAACTGCCGCTACATTCCTGGGCTTTGGCTTATGGCTGACTTCCCTTGCCCCCACCACCACTTCTCTTCGAACATTGTGCTGATAAGCCGCTTCAAAGAAGGTTTTACATATGCCAGGGCTGTGTTGTTTGTTCGACGGCGGGGAGGGGGGACTGGGGTCAGGGTTGTTGCAACCCGCTAATACATATGTGTATTATTACACATTGTTGTCCTTTTCTGCATTTTTTTTTGTTGTTGTGGAAGTGCAGGCGAGTTATAAGCACATGTGCTGCAAATTTTCTTTGATGCTTTTAGTGTCGTCTTATTAAAAAGTTTTTAATCTTATCTGGCAAGCTTTTTGTTCCTTGCCACTGTGGCATGCGATAAGCTCTTTTTGGCCTTATCCTTTTCCGCTCTCTGTCTTTCTCTCTGCATTCTGTTTCTGCATTCTATTACTTTTTGTCCGGATATGAGCGAAGCAGCGCAGTGGAAAAAGTTCAGCTCGTAGTTCACTTTACTTTTCGGCATGTTTAAGTGTGTGTGTGTGTGTGAGTGAGTCTGCATTGTTGACAAAAGTTCTGAATGCTATTAGAGGTCGTTTAGTTTGCGATTAGTTAAACTAAAGCTAACTGAAGCGTATGATGGAACCCTGCCGCCTGTCTACACGTGCACAGAAGTAACAACTTTTACAAGCACAAAAAAATACACAAAAAATCGTACCTAGGAAGTGGAAAATTAAATTTCCTAAGACGTGGGAAAAGTTCTAGAAACTCTACTTTTGATTTCGTAGAGATAAGGCTGCTTAAAAGTCTCAAAAAGTTGGAGCTGCACTGAAGTTTAGACAAATGGGTGCTCCATTTACTTACAGACAACAAAGTAAGCCCCACAAATCAAATTTGTACGGATCTAGAGCAGAGGTCGGCAAAAAGGGCAGTGAATTTGCCACCATCAATTGAAAGCTTTTAGAAACTTATACTGTAAAGCTTTTTCTTGAGTGTGGGTTCACACATTGAAAGCTCATTCTGCTCATTTACAGTTTTCCAATTCTGCCAGCGTCTCTGCTGCTGTTGCCGACCACTGTTATGCGAAAAATTTAGCAGGGTTTATGAGCATCTCGTGCATTTGATGATGATAAAAATGGGTCCTAAATATCTAGAGCTGTGTTCGGTAACGAAAGCTAAGAAATTGCCACAGGAAAATGTAAGCTTTTATGCTGAAAAAGAGAAAAGAAAGCTTTCTCACTGCTTTGTTAAGTGTGCTTAGCACTTTCTCAACGGTTCTGTGTTCATACACATCTCTGCAGCTGTTGCCGACCACTCTGATACGTGAAATTGAGCAGAGATTAAGCTTTTCGTACATTTTGTGCCGGTAAAAAGGTCTCTTAAGATCTAGAGCAGTGTACCACAGCCATAAACCGCTGGGGGCTGGCCGAAGTTATGCCTCAGTAAGTGTCAGAGGGCCTCTCTTCTTGGGCAAACCTGATCTACAGCAGTGTTCGGCAATGAGAGCAGAGAAATTGCCACTGGCAATTGTACATATTTGTAGATAGAGAGCAGTAAGCTTTAAAGCTGGTTGATTGAGTGTGCTTACCACATTGATAACTATTCTCTGCTTATTCACAATTTTAAAATGCTGCCAACCTGATCTACAGCAGTGTTAGGCAATGAGAGCAGAGCAATTGCCACTGGCAGTTGTACATATTTGTAGATAGAGAGCAGTGAGCTTTAAAGCTGGTTGGTTGAGTGTGCTTTCCACATTGATAACTGTTCTCTGCTTATTCACAATTTTAAAATGCTGCCAACTTCTCTGCTGCTGTTGCCGACCACTGTGATTCATGAAATTTAGCAGGGTTTATGCATTCTGTAGGCGTAAAAAAGGGTTCTTACCATCTTAGATAAAGATCTACGGGTATTCGAAGTCTTGTTTTGAAGGTTTCAGAGGTTTGAGGCATCACTGCTGATGTTGCCGACCACTGTGATTCATGAAATTTAGCAGGGTTTATGCACCTCGAGCATTCTGTAGGCGTAATAAGGGTTGTAACGATCTTAGATAAAGATGTCCCGCAACGTGGAGCTAAGTTTTAAAGGGTTCAGAGGTTTTAGGCATCACTGCTGATGTTGCCGACCACTGCGATTCGTGAAATTTAGCAGGGTTTATGCACCTCGTGCATTCTGTAGGTGTAAAAGGGGTTCTAACGATATGAGATAAGGATAACAGGCAAGTTTGAAGCTAAGACTTGAAGGCTTCGTAGGATTTTGGCATCACAAAGTCTATCCAGGTCTATCCAGGTGACATTGTAGAGCTGCTGTCTTTTTTCTTTGGTAATTGTAGTTAAAATGAAGAACTTCTGAAGATTAGTAATCTTGAGACTCTATAAATTTATTTTAAAATGCAAAATTAGAAAAATCATACACAATAAGTGTGCACATTGTTTCACATAAATCAGCTTTCAGAATACTCATAATTTGCGGGTGGCGGCGTATCGCCGCCTAGTAGACGATATAGAAGATTTGGAAAACATTTGATATCATTTTTGGTTAGATGTCCCTGCTTATACATGCCAGAGAAGAGCTGAAATGGAGAGAAACAAGGGGATTAAACTGCTCAGTGGTTCAATTGCTTTGATAGGATGAGCAACTATCACACACTTCATACCGTTTCTCTGAATCCGAATCCATCCAGCTGCTCGCCTCGCTCCTGGCGCCAATTGCGTTGCTCCTGCCGTTCGGCATCGCTAATGATTTCCGGTGCCCAATACTTTCGCGACTTGAAAGCCGGCCGAACTTCTCCTTCATAGCCCGATCTAAGCCTTTGGGGGGGATTACTTTTACTGCTGCCTGGCAAACTTTTCTCCAATTCGGTTGGCTGCTGCTTGACGGCATGCTCCTCCACAAACTGGGCATCACGTTGAGCCTCCATCTCCAACAGACGCTGACGTCGTCCACGATGACGCTGCAGCTTGCGTCGCAGCATTTTCAGGCTTGTGCTGCGTTTCGCCTTGACACTGGCCACCGGCTGCCTACGTACACTCTGCCAGATGCCCACACGCTCCTTGGCCATGGTTGACCACACGTCAATGGGCACCAATAGCAGCTCCTTCTGTCGCTGTATTTCCTTGGCAATTATGGCACGCTGCTTGAGCGCTTGTGCCTCGACCTCCTCCTTGCGTCGCTGCTTTTCGCTCGTCCAGACTGGATTAATCCTTGACGTGTCTGTATTTCTAGCCGGCTTCGGCACACGCTGATGACTCTGCAACTCCTCTTTATGCTTCTGGATCTGCATGCGTGTGATCCTCTCGCGACGTCTGCTGGAGGCTGTTTCGGCGAACATGGTTATCTGCTTGGTCTGGTCATAGAACTTGCAGTAGTAGTTCACCCTCTCCGAGTCCGTGGGCGGCATAATGCGTCTATAGTTGCCCAGATGGCTCTCCTCCCAGGCAATCTGTTGAGCCAGGGAGCCTATAGAGCAAGCCTGCCCAGCCTGCCCATCCTGACCGCCTGCCTCTCGCTGTGGCGCCACCGACTTGGGGGTTGTTGGCGGCGGCGGCTGCTGCTGCTGTGCCGTTGCCTTGCGATTGTACACCTGCTTCATTAGCCTGGCCCGCAGTGTGCCACGATCTTCGCGTATTATCTGCTCCTTGTCCACCAAAGCCGTACTCAGCAGATTAAGCGTATCCCTGATCAGTGGTCGCTTCACCTCGTTGTCCACCTGCTCGTCTGCACACAAACTGGGCGTATGATTCACCTCCAGTATGTAGGGTTTCAGTTTCCAGTCCACCAGTATATCAAAGCCCAGCAGCTGGAAACTCGCCTGTATTTTGTCGTGCTTGGGAAAGCACGCATGGTAATTGTGCTTGAGCACGGGCCAAGCACTGATCACCGTCTTGATGATGGCATCATCCACACTGGCCCAGAATTCGGTCACATCGTAGTTGTGCTCCACTAGCCATTTGTTGAAGGCGCTGAGTTTGCGCTTAGAGCCGCCCTCTGCATCGCAGCCCACATTGTATTGCGAATTGCGACGATTTAGACAATAGTTGGTCAGATGCATGAAGACATTGTGTCGATTATCCAGAGTGGGTGCCACATACTTGTGGGTGGCAAAGCGAGCCAGCCCCTCGTTGTAGACAAATATGCGCAAAGGATCCACAGAGGTGATGAGCGTGTAGACGCGTAGATCGAATTTGTAGCCATCGATGAGAAGGGGCTATGGAAAAAGAGAAGAAGAAGGGTTAGATTTGAAATGAAAAACAGCCGCCTTTTCTGCTCCTAACTTCATTGAAGGCAAACATTATTAAAATACCAGAAAATGGGACTCTGCAACGGATGAGTTTAAGGATTAAAAACCTACTAATTGTTGTTGTAGCGCCCTTTTGTTATACTTTCATTCCCAGAGCTGATTTATAGCCGCCATTCGGCTTTATAGCAGCTGCCATGTCGGTTAAATTTGACTAATTCTTCTCTTTAAAGTGAGTTAACTAACTTAAATTGCACAGTTGATTAACTCAGAACTCTATTCCTATGAGTTACTGAACAAAAGTCACTGCTACAAGACTCTCTGAAAACCAGTCACTAAGCAGGAGGCACTGAACATGAGTCACTGAACTGAATATGACCATTGCATTACAAAAATCACTATAATTGTAGCGTAACATAAGGTTACTGCTCAAGAGTCACTGAACAGGAGACATTGAACAAGAATCACTGAACATAAGTCACTGATTAAGTGTCACTAAAAGGAAGGAGTCACTTAAAAACGAGTCAATGGACATAAGTCCATGACCAACAGTCACTGAAGTAGTACAACAACTTAAAACGATCACAAAAGTCCCTGCACAAGGATCATTAAACATAAGTTTATGAGCAAAAGTAACTGAACAAATATAGTTATTAAAAAAGGTTACTAAAGTTACTGAACATAAGTCACTGCACATAATTCGCTGATTGAAACGCATTAAACAAGGTTCAGTGAACATAAGCTACTGATAAAGTGTCAATAAACAAGAGGCACTGAACATAAGTCATTAAATAAGAGTCACTGATCAAGAGTCACTGAGCATGAGTCGCTAAACAAGAGTCCATAAACATAAGTCGCTAAACAAGACTTACTGAACATAGTTCACTAAGTAAATGCCACTTATCAAAAGTCACTGAACCAGGGTCACTGATCAAGAGTCACTGAATATAAGTCGCTGAACATAAATCACTGAACAAGAGTCGGTGAACAAAGATCACTGCACAAAAGTTGCTAAACAAGAGTCACTGAACTTAGGTCACTGATAAAGAGACACTGATCAATAGACTCCAATTAAGAGTCACTGAACATAATTGAACAATGTTCACTGAACATAAGTCACTAAACAAGAGTCATTTATCAAGAGCCACTGAAATAGAGTCACTGAACAAGAGTCACTGATCAAGAGTTTCCAATTAAGAGTCACTAAACATAATTTAACAAGGGTCACTGAACATAAGTCACTAAACAAGAGTCATTTATAAAGTCACTGAAATAGAGTCACTGAACAAGAGTCACTGATCAAGAGTCTCCAATTAAGAGTCACTGAACATAATTGAACAAGGGACACTGAACATAAGTCACTAAACAAGAGTCATTTATCAAGAGTCACTGAAATAGAGTCACTGAGATAGAGTTACTGAACAAGAGTCACTGAACAAGAGTCACTGAACAAGAGTCACTGAACATAATTGAACAAGGGACACTGAACATAAGTCGCTAACCAAGAGTCACTGCACATAAGTCACTAAACAAAAGCTACTAAACTAGAGTCACTGGACAAATAGAACAATTTAAGAAGAACATGTTAACTTGTTCACTCTTGTCTGATCAAGATCAATTATGTTCAGTGACTCTTGTTCAGTGACTCTATTTTAGTAATTCTACTTCAGTGACTCTTGTTTAGTGACTTATGTTCAGTGACCCTTGTTAAATTATGTTCAGTGACTCTTAATTGGAGACTCTTGATCAGTGACAAATAGAACAATTTAAGAAGAACATGTTAACTTGTTCACTCTTGTCTAGAAAGCTCTGAAAAAGAGTCTTTTGCCCAAAAGTTACTGAACAAGAGTCACGTACAAAATAGAAAAATTAAATAAAAAAGACCCATGTTTCTGCGAGGACTTGAACCTCCGTCCACTGTCTAGTAATAAGATGTTGGTGAAGTCATCGAGTTCCTAAATGTTTACTCAGCCTTCGCTATACTTACCCTCTCTATATATGCCTGACATATCAGCTTCTCTCGTTTGCCCACTGTGCGCAAATCATGGGTAAGACGTATGCCACGTCCCTGACCCGCTGAATAGGGTTTTAAGATGTAGGTGCGTTTGTGACGACTGGCATACATGGCCACATCATAGGCACTAGAACCAAAAAAGAGAACTTAAAAATGATCCATACACAAAACTCTTTTCACCTACTCAGTGGGCATTAGCCAGGTTTTGGGAAAGATGCGATAGTCCCCTGGATACATTTTAAGCATACGATTCAAATTGCGTGATAATAGATCCTTGCGACATATTTCCATCATGCCGGGAAAATGATTGATCTGCTGGAAACGTTTCATACTCTTGAGCAGATCATGATGCGGCGTGGCATCGGACCATTGTACATTCCACAGTCGATGTTCGGGCACATGCTGGAAGCCCATGTTCTTCGAAATGCGAGATATAAGCCCGAAGCGTGTGTTCTCCACACAAATGCTAAGCCGTACCCCTCGTATGCTGGGCACAATGTCAGTGCCCTCCAAATGCACCGGCATTGGTGGCTGCTGTTGCAACACCTCAAAACATATGGCATCTAGCTTAGGTGATTCCGTTTGCTGGTTTTGATCTTGGAGCTGCGTATGATCCTCCGTAATGACCATATAATGATCGACATTGGATCTGCACTTATCACAGGCCGGCTGCAGCTGGATATGTTTCTCGTGGGTGACCTTGCGCTGCGGCTGATGATGGTGGCGTCGC
Organism: Lordiphosa fenestrarum; assembly: GCA_035044985.1. Classification (NCBI taxonomy): domain Eukaryota; kingdom Metazoa; phylum Arthropoda; class Insecta; order Diptera; family Drosophilidae; genus Lordiphosa; species Lordiphosa fenestrarum. Next base: position 71,224 of record JAWNNO010002965.1, read on the forward strand.
TTCTTTTGGGCATTGGACAGTACATAGACGCTTTCGCGACGATACACACCCAGCTGGGAATGTTTCTGATCCACTGGTAAAGATTTTTGAGCATCAAAGTATCGTGTATACGGATTGGAGGATGGCTTCTTGCTTTTCGAATTTCTGTTGGCAGGCATCTAAAATTTGAACGGCGGGTGGAGGTGTGGTAAATCAAAAAATGTGTGCGGTGTGCCTTAGTTGTTGTTGTTGATGTTTGTTGACCTTAAATTTTTAGGGATATTAAAATTCTGTATGTGATCGAAAACTGTTGAAATTTTGACAGAAAAAGGAGGGAATTTTAAATTGAAATTTAAAGGTCAGAGATAGAGACAGGGATGGCAAAGTTTTCGTACAAATGATTTTCTCTCAAAAAACTTGCCAATGGGTGTTAAAACAGGCCAGAAAGTCGGTCAAGCCTTAGTGAAATTGTACTGCAGCAGCAAACATTCTTTTGCTCATAACTCGACAAGCGCTCATCTGATCTGAATGAATCCTTTGGCAGATCGATGTATAAGTTTTATTACTAAATATTTCCAGAAGGTAGGAACCTTCTATCTGCTAAACTGTGGAAGATATTTTTTCCAAATATCATGGGCGTGGCAAAAATTGAAAAAAAACTCTGATCTGCCTGTAGGTATAAGAAACTGATGTAATAGATATGTGAAACCTTTATCTCTGTGAAAAAAAGATATTTAAAAATATTCCTTAGATAATTTCGGTATCCTTTTTATTAAATGGATATTAAATGTTCAACCAACGAAGCTGAAAATCATTCAAAGGATATGAAAAATGCTTATTTTAATATCACAAAAAGGATATTACAAAATACATACAGGGCTATATCGACTCGGCAGTTGATGCTGATCCAAAATATATATAAATTCTTAATAGGGTCGAAAATGATTCCTTCTGGCTGTTTTATAACTTAAAAAACTCTGTGTACCTTTGGAACAGAGTATCAATATGAGTTTGGCTTACGAATTCGATACTATTTACACACATTGTTACCCTTTTTTAACCGGTTGTAGCCTTCAAACGGTTTCAGAGAGCAAAAGTCAATACAAACTCTAGCGTAATTTTTCACAAAAAACCTGCAAAATATTTACACAAATGAGAACAAATGCTGCTTGGTTTATTTTGCTGTGGAAAATCTTGAAATAGGCTATGAATTAGTCTAAGATTTGCCTATATTAGGGTATTTTCTTCATGAAAATATGATAAGACTTAGAGTTTTTCTTATTTTGGGGAAACTTTCTGCTAAAATGCACATATTTGGGTTTAAAAACGTGCGTAAATGATTCGTTGTACCTTTGATTTGAGCTAATTTCCATAGTTTAGCACAAAAAATAGCAAAAATCATCATAAATACTCATAAAAGTATGCTATGTTTTTTCATCTTAATAATTTAATAATATATTATAATATTTTTTGAATGCCTTCAACAGCTATGATAATCTTAATGAATAGACAGCATGTATCATGTGTCAATATACCCTATTACTCAAAACTAAAAAAAGATAGCCTACTTTTAAGGGTATTTATCAAGAAATTTTAGTTTTTTTGTAATAGTTTACACCGCAAATCAGTGGGCAAACGAACATGTTTCCACTATCAAACATTCCAATCTCTGTCTCTCTCTCTCTCTATTTGTATATCTTTATTACATATGTATAAAGCGATTCATATGCAAGTCATAGAAATCTCTGCAATGTCCATGCATATATATATTTATTTGGATGTTTGCTCTTCAACTATTCACGTAATTATGCATGAATCACGAAATCAACTGCAATGAGAAAGCTGGCGAGGAAGTAGAATGAAGGCAGGAATAGCAAACGCATGAATGAATGGACCCAAATATAAAAATGTATGCACATAAATTTTCATTTCCTAGCACCTTCTCAACCCCGCCCACCACCAGCCGCCTGCCTAGACGAAATGAAAATGTTGAAATGTTAAAATGCTCGCACGTACTGGAAAAAGTCATTTGTAATGCAAAACAACAAAACACAACTGCAGTACGTGGCTGGCAAAACAAAAACAGGCACAAAACGAGAGGATTTTTGTTGAATTTTGTTTGTAGTTTTGCACAACAAACGCATTTGTAATGAAAATGGAAACCAACAGGCAGCAAAAAAGGCAAACAGCAGCAGCAGCAGCTCAGCAAGGACAAGTGGAAGACGCCGCCAAGTATGCAACACTTTTTGTGCACTTCACACCAGAAGTAAAAAGACATTTGCATGAAATGTATTTATTTAGACGGCTCCAGGAAATTTATGTGGCAAGCCGAGAGCAAATTGCTTGGAATGAGGATGTTTAGAAATGTGACACCCACAGCTTGCTGCGCTGTCATAATTTGCCATAGAGAGTCAGCGGCAGGAACATCAAAAGTTTGTGTCGATGTTGTTTAGTCCGAGGGCCAAACACACACGCACACACACACACTACATCAACAGCATTGCTCTTGCTCATGTCATGTCCTTGGCCAAGCATTGTCAACATTAACACAGCCCAAAGGCATAAAAGGCATATCCAATTGCAAAAAGACGCATGCCGATAACAAAGGCGTACAAACATTCAACTAACATTAGTGCCACGCCCCAATACACTCCCACACACACACGCACACGCACGCTCAGTTGCCTAGAAATCCTCGTTGACTCGCTGCTGTCTATTTTACTTGGTCATTAAATTTGGATTTTGCGCTGTGCATTACACAGAGCCCTTGACTCGACCCACACATGCACACGTGTTCATCTCTTTAGTGGCCTTTTGTGTGCGGCTCCATCCTTGCCTTGGCTTAAGCTTGTTGTTGGTTGGAGGGACGAACGAACGAACGAACGAACAACAACTCCTCTCTAAACATCGGTTGCACTTTACCCAGCCTGTCCTGTCCGCTATTCCCTGGCAGCTGTTTGTTGTGTCTTGCCTTAAGATTCTTTGCTTTTATTTTATACATTTTGTGGTTGCAACTTGCCACAAAAAATAGGCTTATGCTGCTTTAGCCTAAGTAAGAGGAGGTGGAGAACATGTTAAGCTCAGTTTCAGCACGCGACTCGTGAAAACTAACTCGGCCATTGATGGAACTTGAGCCACTTGAGTTTCAAGCTTGGCATCCCTTTTAGCTATAATAAAACCACTTCATTTAATTCGTGATTTATGCCACATGTTGGTATGAGTATTGAGAGTTGAAATGGATTTGCAATCCCAAGATAGACCAAACTTTGACTTAACTATGAAAGAATTTTAGTCTTAAGTCCTTTAAAAGGGTAGTATAAATTGACAGAAAACGGAGAGTTAGATATGTCTAAAGCTTCTTCTAATGTAAGAGAGAAAACGAGAGCGTAAGTTAAAGTCGGCCCTGCCCGACTTCGAAATACCCGTTACTCAGCTCAGCTCGGGTAAGTATGCAACATTTTTTTAACTCGGCCATTTATTATCCAATCCTTTTTGTGAGATTGTAGATATTGGCCACATAGACTACACTGCAAAATCTGAGCTCGATATCTTACAAATTGTGGGAGTTATTCAATATTTTGTATTGCGGGGGCGGGAGGGGGCGTGGCCAAAATTTGAAACAAACTTGATCTGCCTACAGACAATACTAGCTTACGTATAAAATTTGGTTGCTCTAGCTCTTCTAGTCTCTGAGATCTAGGTGTTCATACAGACGGACGGACGGACGGACGGACAGACGGACATGGCTATATCGACTCGGCTGTTGATGCTGATGAAGAATATATATACTTTATGATATCGGAGATGCTTCCTTCTGCCTGTTACATACATTTGCACGACTTTAGTATACCCTTTTTACTCTACGAGTAACGGGTATAAAAAGCCTTCCCGCCTGCATAAAAGTACCGGTTAGGTAATCGCCGGACGAATTTGTTTTCAGATTACAATAAAATTTAATGCTGAATCAACTCATAACAGTTTCTTCCTGCTTCATGAACCTCTATTTTAACTTCTTTAGCGCGTAGTTAAGTTTACTTAATACTTTGCCTTCCAGTTTTCATGTCAAAAGACTTTTCCGTGGCTGAGGAACATTTGCTTGTGGTACTTGTGGAGTGAAACCATGTATCCTAGTGAATGAGAAAGGTTATGCGGTAGCTTGGAAGCAGACAAGATACTTGATCTCTAATCCCAGCAAGAATTATCTTATCGGGTGGTAAATCATTGAACTAATTTGGCATTTGTTTCAGTAATTGTAAGCAAGCCTAGACCGTGGTACAAATTATACATAACTGAGTGAAGAAATTTTGTAAAGAAGGTGTGAGAAACCAGAAGGGCAAAGCTCTGGAAATATTGATTACCAAGTTCTGATTGTAAAGAAGAAAACGTATGGTCTCACTTTTCCTACCAACTGCCTCATCAGAAGACTGAGCTGAAAGAGCACAAGTGAGCTTTACCATACCCTTTATTCTTCACATGGCGGTGAAAGAGTGAGCTGTAAAAGCTTATCTTAACAACAGAGACTATAAAGTGCTTTAAGACTAGTAGCTTAAGCTTGTTCATAATACAACAACTAAGGTACAGCGCTCGTCGTTTGCGCCCTCAGCAAAGTACTTGGAACGTTCAGTGTTTTGTATACTCTTGAAGCGTGAGGTTCTTCGCGAAGGTCGCATACATAAAAAGCGTCTATGTGAGCCATTCGCTCTAGCACTCACTATCGCTCTCACTCTCCCACCCTCACTCTCCCAGTCTCTCTCGCGCTCTTGGCAAATGCAGAGTACTTAAAAAAAGAAAGAGCGCTGTACCTCAGTTGGTGTATCATGAGCGAGCTCACTTTTTTGTGGAGCCACTGTCGAACCCTTGGCTCTCGTTTCTTTCTTTTTCTTGTATACTTTCTTTGATTATGCTGTTTCTCGATTTCTGGGCATTCCTTCTTGTTACTTTACCTTTTATTTTACTCTATTTGAGGGGTCAGCAATGTGAGCAGAGAAGTTTCTATTGGCAGCTGAGAAAATGATGTGTAAGCATTAAAGGTATACAGAGCTTTTGAAAGCTTCTACTGATTGCAGTTTAAGCTGGTAGTTTAAGTGTGCTAGGCTCTTTCGAAAACTAACTCTGCTGACTTACAAATACTATTAAATCGATGAAAACTCTGCCCATGTCGCTGCTTCCATTGCCGACCCTTGTACTATTTTAGTTTGTTCCTCGACTTCTGTGCTTTTTATACCATTTGTATTAAAAATTTGCCCAGAAGTTTGCAATGCATAGAAATATTCATTTCCGACACCATAAACTATATATATTCTTGATCGGGGTGACGAGCTGAGTCGATTGAGCTTTGTCCGTCCGTCTGTCTGTTTCTACGCAAACGAGTCTCTCAGTTTTAAAGCTATCGAGCTGAAATTTTGCACAGAGTCTGCTTTTTTCTGCACACTACAAATATGTTGGAACCGACCGGATCGGATGACTATATCTCATAGCTACCACAGGAACAAACGGTCGGAAAACTAGTTTTAGTATGAAAAACTTTTTTCGTTTCAATGGAAACCTGTCCAAACTTGTATTTCTAGGTTTTCTATGTTTTTTTATAGTTCTACCAAGTTTTATTAAAATCGGACAACTATATGTTATAGCTGCCATACAAAAGATAGGTCTGAAAAACAGTCTTAGTGGGAAAAATTTTTTTGTTTTTAATGGTAGCATACTGCAATTTTGTATTTGTTTGTTTCACATGTTTTTACATAAATTCACAAATTTTTGGCCAAATCGGATGACTATATCATATAGCTCGAAATGGGAAAAAGAGTATTTTTTGAAAATATTTAAGCGAGCACTTGCAAGGGCATAAAACCTTCGGCACAGACGAAGTTAGCTTTGCTTTCTCGTTCCATTTAAATTATGTTTTCATGCATTATAATAAATGCAAAGACTTTACTTTTACTATGTTTGAGGGGTCGGCAATGTGAGCAGAGAAGTGGCTAATCAAGCAAAACACAACACAGCTGTATGGACTCAGTTGTTGTTGCTGATGCAGCACATACTATATGCTTTATAGGGTCAGAGATAAGTCCTGGTGGCTGTCACAAGCCACACTTCTCTGCTGACCCACAAATACCAACTCTGCTCCCATTGCCTAACCTTGCTATATTCGATTTCTTTGCTTCTTAAACAGTCTTTCCATGCATAATTAACCACAAATGTGATACAAAAATTGAATTAAATATTTTATTTATTTATTTAAATCCATGGCTCATTATTTCATTCGATTATAATCCACATCTGATGTTAAATTATATCGTCCTTGTTCTTTCCTTAATTCATTTTAATTTGGCTTCCATCAGTGCGATTCATGTAGCCATATTTTGTTTGTTTAATATTTAATTGACTATGGAAATGGAGGCGGCTGGTCAACTGATTCTCTCTGGTTTTTTAATCAAGTGCGGAAAGAAAATCGAGTGTAAAATCAGGCAAACGACAAGCTGTATTAAAAATTTAAAGGTGTGCACATTTAATTTGCAGCTGCCAGCGTGAACCCCGAAGCGAAATAATAAAAAATTAAACAAAAGGAAATACAACAACAAAAACACATAGTTGGCTCATAAAGTTGCCGAGAACCGGGGCATAAATTACAATGTCTGCTCGTGTGTGTGTGTGTGTGTGTGAGTTGCTCAAATCCTTTTATTTTTATGGCGCTGCGCCAGCGGCAAGACCCATAGAGTCGCATTTTGACTAAGCACACATTAAAAATTAATCTTTTAATTACTGGCAGGCACTCCTGCCTGTGGGTAGCTGCTAAACTATAACAATGTGATGGCGGGCTATTAATACACACACACACACCCCCCACACACACACATGGCCGTGGCTCTCAAAAGTATGCTACAAAGTTGTGCGCCCAGCCAATCCCTGTCAGGCTGGTTCAGCACTTTTCTTCGCTCTTTTACAAAACTCCAAATAAGTTTTGTAAAATTTGCAATAATAATGGCCATCACAAGTACCCATTAGCAACTTTATCCATTCCCCCTTTTCTCATTTTAATTGACCAAAGAGAATCACTCAGCAATTGTGTACAACTTTTAACACATAAGCTTTCTCCTTTGTGACACGTTTTGTGATTTTGATATACCAAAAATATGTATTAAAAGTTTCCGCAAAGTTTTTCTGCAGGCAAAAGTGATTAAACTCGTTGTCTGATATGAAATATGCATAAAATATACCAAAAAAACTAAGTTTCTTAAACAGATTAGCATAGATAGAGGTAAATTCTGTAATGGAAAACTCAAACACGAACCAGTGCCTGCTGATCTTTAGTCCACAAATCCATTAAAAAGAAACGCCTTCACATTGCTGTCCTCTAAACATTAATCGCGCCCGCCTTTTCAGTTCATTTCTCTTACGCTTATCGTCCTGGGCTACTCAGACAGCCCTTCGAGTTGTTGACAACCCGAGTTGCTTTCGTGCACTATCATTAATATTTTAAATGCACTTTTACTCCTTGTTGCTGGCGCCATTCATTTCTCTCATTGTTTTTGTTTACCTAGCAACAGCAGTGACAAGGCAAGCGCATAATTAGCTGAAAAAAACAACAACAAATAAGCTGGCCAGAGAACCAGAGAGTGGTAGTCAGTAAACCAAACCAAACCAAACCAAACCAACGTTGCTCAACCAAATAAACTGGGCAAATTACAAGCTTCGCTGCTTGGCCGGAAACCCCGAAACGCAGAAATGAGTCAAAAGCTTTGACAATTGTTGTAATTTGATACAAGTGCAATGAGTGCAGCAGCAGCTGAGAGATTTGTGGATGCCAAAAAGTGTCGACTCATTCAGTTAACCAAGCGTATGACAGCGATTGTTGTTGTTCGCTTTCGACATTGACTTGCCTGAACTAATAACCGCATAAACCTAAAACCTGATTAAACTGCGGTTAATGAGCCACTCACTAGTCTAAGCCCAGATGTATATGTACATCTGGAAGATACCTGTGTGTTTGTGTGTGTGTGTGTGCACAGCCAGGCGTATCAGTTGTCGCCAGGTGTTTCGCTGGCCGCCAAACCATATGTCACATCTAGTGTCTTGTGGCCGCGACTTTGGTAATCGAGAAGTTGTTGGCGAATCGCGCTCAAAAACGAGTTGTGGGTGGTGTGTCAACCTGCCACCGGCACTTGACATTGCTAATGATGATTGGATAGTGTGGCTGGTTTGTGGGTTTAGGTCTGTGCCAGGGTTGCTGTAAAATGAGATACCCTGGGAAATGACATACAAGTTTTGTTTTGTAGTGCATATTTGATTGCAGGGTTAATTGAATACTCATGTAGTTTATATGATCTTCTTTAAAGTCGGTTTGTGGTTTTGTTTCGCCTTTAGGAGGCCTTTTTGTGATGATTCATTTGTTGCTTAGTCTGAGCCCCATCTTTACAGTTGAAATCTTAAGTGAAATGTTCCATGTGTACTTAAAAGGTGATTTGTTAATTTGAAATCAGTCAAAATAAACCTTCATGCTAATATATTATATATGGCTCTATCTCCTCCTATAGTCTCTGAGATCGAAGCTTTTATACAGACGGACTGCAGGATAGACGGATTATATCAACTCGGCTGTTGATGCTGATCAAGTATACTATATATGGGGTGGGAGATGTTTCCTTCTCCCTGTTACATACTTTCGCACAACTTCATAATCCCCATTTTTCCATTTCTAACAAGAAAGAAAGTCGGTCAAGCCCGACTATAACATACTCTGTACCAAGAAATTTTGTCTTTTGATCATAACTCGAAAACCGTTCATCCGATCTTCTTCATTCCTTTGGCGGATCGATAAGTTATTCTAATAACTAAATATGTTCAGAAGGAACAAGCCATCTATCTTCAAAACTGTGGGAGATATGACGTTTTTTCTAAATTGCGGGGGCGGGAGGGGGCGTGGCCATAATTGAAAATAAACTTGATCTGCCTGCAGACATAAGAAGCATATGTCCCATACACGTCAAACCTCTATCTCTTACCATCTCTGAGATCTGTGCGTTCATACGGACAGACAGACGGACAGACGGACATGGCTATATCGACTCGGCTGTTGATGCTGATCAAGAATATATATACTTTATGGGGTCGGAGATGCTTCCTTCTGGATGTTACATACTTTTGCACAAACTTATAATACTCTATATACCTACGGTACAGAGTATAAAAACATTATTGACGGACTTGTCTGTAGACGTTTTTCACTCCTTATGCCCTCAACGTTGGCGACATGTTAGCTCACTAAGCCATTGCTTACATATAATATGTAGACGTAGACTTATACTTTACGGTGCGGTGGTGGAGTTCAGCTGAATTGTGCTCATTTTAAGTATATTTTTTCTCAAAAATTCGTGGTTTCAGTTGAAGCCAACTGATATTCTTAAGAGATATTTTTCATACTTGTTTCCAGTTCATTTGGTTCTTGAATTATTAGTCCGAAGAAGGTAAAGTCAATACCTAAACAAAGCATTTTGTAAATTCGTTATAAAGTAGCTTTCTTGAGTGAAAGGAATGCCGATTTCAACCTAAAAACACAAGTTTTGTATTCTTCGGAGGTTTTTAGACACCAAAAAAGTTCAGTGGGAAGTGTTTTAACTGCCATTTTGGATTTAGGCTTAGAGAGAGATAAGGCACATAAGAGCATTATACTTGCAGATTTTTAGGAAAAGAAAGGCAGAAATATGCATTTCTAGCATTCAGCTAGCTTTTGTTTGATTTCCCAGAAGGGGAAGACTAAAAATTGAAGTTTTAAGAAGTTTTTCAGGAACAGAAAAAGTTCGTAAATATCAAAAGAAAAAATAAATCAAATTAATTATTGTTATTTATTCTACGTTTCTTTTTCTTACCAAAAATGAGTTTGTTTTAACTTAAAGTCGAGTATAAACATTCTTAAACTGAGATTTAAATTGAGATCATAATCTTAAATTGAGATTTTCATTGATTTGTGCATTTTTATTATCATTTAGGGTCGATTTTAAGACCATAATCTTAGTTTTAGATTGATTTTGTTATCTGTGTAGGAAAGATTCTTAGAGGTGCCCCTCTACACCGCTTTCCTACAAGATAGAGCTTTGTGAAAAACTTCATAAAGCTACCAAACCACTTCAGCTCTCTACTACAAGCGAAAGCTGTTTCAAAAACTATATAAAGTTTGCTTTAACGTATAAAACCTTTCTTAAACGAGACTTACACGATGAAACACACTTCCTGAATTCTTTGAAAAAGCTCTGGTTTGTGGAAAAGAGATGCAAAAGCCTTTTTGAGAAACTTGATAAAGTTTGCTGCGCCATGATACAACAATTAAGGTAGGAAGCTCGCAGTGTACGCCCTTAGCAAAGTACTTGAAAGGCTTGAAGCGTGAGGTTTTTCGCGTATGTCACACACTCATACATAGTTTTGCTTCCATGTGAGCCGTTTGCTCTAGCGCTCACTCTTGCTCTTGCTCTCACTCTCCCGCTTTCTCTTGCGCTCTAGGCAAAAGTACAAGCGTATGTCATACACGCATACATAATTTGCTTCCATGTAAGCTGTTTGCTCTAGCGCTCACTCTTGCTTTCGCTCTCACTCTCTCGCAACCTTAATTGTTGTATCAAGATCCCATTTTTGTATGCTGCTGGGCTTTGTCTTAAGGAACCTATAAGCAAACAGTGGTTTCTACAGAAATTAGCAATCGTTGTGGTGTTTAGGAACATGCAAAACGACTTGAGTTGCGACATCTACATTCTTTGGTCAAAAATGCATTCAAACTATTAATAGTTTTGGCACAATGTATGAGAAGGTTTAAGGCTGTTAGTTTGTCTGTTTGTTTTCCTTAAATGTAGCCAAAAAACTTGATTCTACACACTTTCCACTATATTTTCGATACTTTGTAATAATATCTTTTAAAACAAACTTCGACCATTCAAATTTGGTTAAAGTCTTGCCAAGTGTTAACTGAATGTTGTGGTATGCTTAAGCTACTTAAACTTAAACGATTTTGAAATCTAACTAAATTTTCTTTCTCTCTCTTTCTCTTTCGTTTTAGGTAAGTTTATCTCTTGATTCATCCCTTGACACAGACACCACACACAATCATTGAGCAATTAGTAAGTAGGCAGCACAAATCACAAATTTCAATTCCAGCCAAGCAGAAGCGGAGGCAGCAATTCAAGTGCCACATATTAACCCATCAAAGTCACATCAAACGATGCACACAGCATATAAAAAAGCAAAAGAAGAGAAAATCCAATAAATCACTAGAAAATTTTCTTGTCCCCCCCCAACAATGAGAAACTTTTTAGAAGGAACTTGCCAAGTAATTCCCTCGATAATAATCATAATAAAAATCAAGCAAGCGATAAAGCATAAAACCAAATTACATATAACTTGATGTGATTGCTGTTGTTGTTGGGAAGAAAGTTTTTTTTTGGCGACCACTAAAAATATGTTTTCCTTGCCCTCAACCATTTTATGGAGCACGTAACGGACATTTTTTTCTGCTCCTTTCGAGGCAAAGTTTTCTCATAAACCGCCGGCGGAGTCAATGGGGGCTTATGTAAAATTTTTTTTAGCACGTATTTAGGGTTAAAATATGAGGCATATGGCAATTGCACTGGCCTGGCCACTTGGCTAAATGATTTATGCGACAATTTTGTTGAGTTGTCTCCTGCTTTTGCGATGTGTCTCTCTATACACACACGAGAGACGGAAAAGTAAAATTCATTAAGTTGTCAAATGCAAGTCAACACACAATGCCAAACAAAATTTTGACAGGGACATGACATTTTCGCTGCGCACAAATGATGCGACACTAGGGAAGATGCGGGGGCTGGGAGAGAGATGAAGCAGATGAAATATGATTGGATTTTGGTGATTTTTATACTCTGTACCGTAGGTACATAGAGTATTATAAGTTTGTGCAAAAGTATGTAACATCCAGAAGGAAGCATCTCCGACCCCATAAAGTATATATATTCTTGATCAGCATCAACAGCCGAGTCGATATAGCCATGTCCGTCTGTCCGTCTGTCTGTCCGTATGAACGCACAGATCTCAGAGATGGTAAGAGATAGAGGTTTGACATGTATGGTACATATGCTTCTTATGTCTGCAGGCAGATCAAGTTTATTTTCAATTTTGGCCACGCCCCCTCCCGCCCTCGCAATTTAGAAAAAACGTCATATTTCCCACAGTTTTGAAGATAGATGGCTTGTTCCTTCTGGACATATTTAATTATTAGGATAACTTATCGATCCGCCAAAGAAATGAAGAAGATCGGATGAACGGTTTTCGAGTTATGATCAAAAGACAAATTTTCTTGGTACAGAGTATGTTATAGTCGGGCTTGACCGACTTTCTTTCTTGTTTTTGTTGAAGTGTGCGATTTGTGATTGTGCACAGCACCTTGCTGTTACAGCGGTGGGCAAATCTAAGAGGGTGGCACTATAAGTAGCTTATGGCCAATGCTTTCTTCCCCACCCCACCCAAAGTATAAATGCTTTTTCTCAGTTCTAACCTTATGCTTGGTTAACTACATTTTCACAATATCCAACGCTTACAGGCCGAACGCTTAATACATACACCCGTATCGGAATGCTTTCTTACCCAGCCAGGTGGGCAGGCACAACCCCGCTTACATTTAATGCGCTTACATTTGCGTATCAACAGATGAGTCATACAGATACTGGGACAGGCGGGCACACAGTCCACCATTACATCACGATTATTGCAAGCTAGCAAAAAGAAAAGAAATGAAAGGAATTCAAATTCAACTAACTTACTCACCATCGAGTAGGGGCAACCTTCCCAGTGCCTGCAGCAATGGCCAGCGGCTAGTACAGAGCAAAAATGTATAGACGGCAGCAAGTTTCATCATTGAATGTGTTTACTTGCCAGTTTTTGGCGCGACCAAAGCTGGGGTAAATTGCATTCGCCATGCCAAACAACCTCAAATCCTACCAAATCAGCTGGAAAATGCCACCAAATTTTAATTCTGCTAATTAAAGCTGGCAAATCTATTTTGCACTTGCCCCATGCAAATCAAATAAAATCCAAAACTAATAAACGGTTTAACATTGCGTATACGCAATGTGGTTGGCCATGTTGATTTTACATATTAAATGTTTGCAGTGTAATTAACTGTTACGCGCATAATTAAAATTCCGAAAAACAGCGAGAGAGAGTGAGTGAGTGAGTGTGTGTGTGTGTGTCCGGCTCACATGTCAGCTGAGGATACAGACAATGGATTGTGCCCGCCCACCAACTGCCGCCTCGTTGCATTTGTTATTATGTTCAGCCTCTTTGGTCATGCCTATTATGGGTGGTGCATCACGCGCGCTGCTCCTATTTGCGGTTTTAATTATACCCGTAGAATGCGCCGAGCTGACAATGAGCAGGCGACTCTTATTGTTGCCAACTGCCGCCGCCAGTGATTGAAATAAATGATACGGAGAAGTTGGGGATTTTGGGTATGGTTTTTTAAATTTAGTTTTAAATTTAATTACATATTCGCTTATGGCAAACCACCATGTTAAATCGAGCTGTGAATGCATTTCAGCATTCATTTTAAATGTTCTTTCAACATAGTTGAGTAGAGTTTTCCCCATAACTTGTAACTCTGTTGTCAAGCTAGAAAAGGATAACTTCACATTCAATGGGAGCTCCTCCATGAAAACAAGTGAAGCGTTTAATAGTATTTTGATGTGTTAAAGAGTACGCTTAAAATGGCATTTTAAAAGCCCTGCAAAGTATGCTATGTTTATGTATATAAGTAAATCAGGACATGATTGCTATTACCTAGTACTTGCAATTGCTTTGGTAACATGATTTTTGGTCATAAAAGCGAGTGAATGATAAACGGTCACCTAATGGCCACAAATCGTAAGAAAACTTTTTCAAAATGGCCGCCTCTTTGGTTCATTCATCGATCGCTCCTCACGCATTGACAAGGACAGTGGAGCGCCTCAAAGACTTCACATTTGGGTGATATTATGACAATTTTTTTTGATCACATTCTTATCTTTTGTGAGTACTCAGTCTTAAATGTCATAAATTATGCTAATATAAGCAGAGTATAGTATTCTAGGCGTAACGCTTCCGGAAGAGCAGTTTTCAACCCGTTCTTCTGATCAGTTTCGACTCATTTTCAAAAAATCACATTATGAGGCTAGGCAAGATACATTTTCGAGTCTTCTGTATCTTTTTATACCCGTTACTCGTAGAGTAAAAAGGGTATACTAAAGTCGTGCAAATGTATGTAACAGGCAGAAGGAAGCATCTCCGATATCATAAAGTATATATATTCTTCATCAGCATCAACAGCCGAGTCGATATAGCCATGTCCGTCTGTCCGTCCGTCCGTCCGTCTGTATGCACACCTAGATCTCAGAGACTAGAAGAGCTAGAGCAACCAAATTTTATACGTAAGCTAGTATTGTCTGTAGGCAAATCAAGTTTGTTTCAAATTTTGGCCACGTCACCTCCCGCCCCCGCAATAAAAAATATTGAATAACTCCCACAATTTGTAAGATATCGAGCTCAGATTTTGCAGTGTAGTCTATGTGGCCAATATCTACAATCTCACAAATTTTCAAAAGGATCTGATAATAAATGGCTGAGTTAAAAAAGTGTTGCATACTTATCCGAGCTGAGCTGAGTAACGGGTATTTCGAATTCGGGCAGGGCCGACTTTAACTTACGCTCTCGTTATACTCTGTATCGTAGGTACATAGAGTATTATAAGTTTGTGCAAAAGTATGTAACATCCAGAAAAAAGCATCTCCGACCCCATAAAGTATATATATTCTTGATCAGCATCAACAGCCGAGTCGATATAGCCATGTCCGTCAGTCAGTCTGTCTGTCCGTATGAACGCACAGATCTCAGAGATGGTAAGAGATAGAGGTTTGTCATGTGAGGGACATCTGCAGGCAGATCAAGTTTATTTTCAATTTTGGCCACGCCCCCTCCCGCCCCCGCAATTTAGAAAAAACGTCATATCTCCCACAGTTTTGAATATAGATGGCTTGTTTCTTCTGGACATATTTAGTTATTAGGATAGCTTATCGATCCGCCAAAGGAATGGTGAAGATCGGATGAACGGTTTTCGAGTTATGATCAAAAGACAAATTTTCTTGGTACAGAGTATGTTATAGTCGGGCTTGACCGACTTTCTCTCATGTTTTATATCACATTCTTATCTTTAGCCAGTACTCGGTCTGCGAAAAATAGTCATACATGCGCTTTGTGATCATAAATGATGCTAATATAGGCAGAGTATAGTATTCTAGGCGTAACGCTTCCGGAAGAGCAGTTTTCAACCCGTTCTTCTGATCAGTTTCGACTCATTGTCTCAACATTTGCCAGTTATTTTGAAGTCTTATATCAAAAAATCACATTATGAGGCTAGGCAAGATACATTTTCAGGTCTTCTGTCAATCACACATGATAGTAGTCTCTTTTAAATCACCAAAAATGTTCGAAAAAGACTCAACAAGGTGATTTTTGTTAAAATGAACTTCCAAACAAGCCAAATACTCGAGAAAGGACCACAGTTTGTAGTTCAATGAATACAGGTTGCTGGGCTATCAACGATTCAATCATTCGTAAAACCCAAGATCAAAGTTCAATACATAATTTCTAAGTCTTTGCCTTGTGAGCTGGAGCGGAGTCTTGTAGAATGATATAATATCGCGTAGAGGGGCTACATAACCTTTTCCAAAAAGTCGAATTGAAGTTTTGACTCTTCTTGTTAGCAAAAATGGAGCTTGTTGACAGGCGAGTCCCCGCCATACCGGATGGTGAGTTTTCTGAACTGCAGTAATGACTTCGGATGCTTGTTTATATTTATAATATTGCTCTCTTTTACAGTCTTCAAGTGAGATGAGAAATGGTTGGTATATTATTTTATATATCCCGACATTTCTCAGCTATGCTGTAGGCAATAGTATGCATCAAAATGTTTTACTAGATTAAACAATCCTAAAAGGTCTACTAGAAGGTTCACAAAATGAACAATTTCGAGTTATGACAGTTACAATTTCCTTTTATACTTTGCCATTTGTTTAAGTCTTAGTCTTAAAAACCTTTGTAGTTTGTATTCTAAAGCTATTTATGTTTTAAATTGAAGCAAAGACTCGTCAGAATTGTGTAAGGAAGTCTGGAATTGAGGATTAATTCGCAACTAAAGGGAAAATAAGTAATTTTGTTGTATATCCGGCTCGAAGGACCAACCTTTCACGACTCATTAATACAGAGAAAGACTCCAAGTGGTTTTATTTCAGCTCTAACCATTCGTTGATTAAGTCTCCTACTGTGCTTAAACTTAACACAGAGCCTGAAATGAAATATGAATTCGTTGAGTGACCTCCTTAGAATTTATTACACATACGCAGTGTGTACAACTTTTAGTTGTCTGTTTGATTTATTTGTATTTTCTTGAAATGGCAAAATTTGACAGCAATTGAAAAGTGCAGAAGATTATGTCAACAGCATGTGAACTGGTACACGTGTCGTATGTGCAATTTTTCATATTTTTGTACGTTTTTATACATTTTTTTTTGGTGTTTCTTTAACAAAAACTCTTTCTTCTGTTCTATGCCAAATTGTAAATTTTGAAACTCACCGACCAACCCCAAACCGCCACATCTTGCCAGGGTTTAAAGTGTTAGCCAAGTAGGCCCAACCCTAACGTCAGGCTAATACTTAAGCCGGGTACCTCAAAAAAATTAATGACTGCTAATAATTCAAGTGCCGCCGGGTGTAACATAAAGTGTGTGCTTAAATATTCTAACGCACAATTAATAGAAGGTGCCATAAATATTAGGTATACGCCACGTAAATCAGTCGAGATAGCCGGCCAAGGTGTGGGGTTATACTACTTGAAACTTGACTGATTATGCAAACAATTAATCTTTGCAATGTTTATTACCGCTTGGAAAACAAGGGATGGCTCCCCTGGGCCGAGTTTGTCTTGGCCCTGATAATAATTTAGTTGCCTTGACCAGAGAGAGAGAGAGAGAAGCGTCTGCAAATTGGTATCTTTTGTCTTGATTATATTTGATTGTTGACGTCGTGTGTGTGTGTGTATTTAGTGTGAATCCTTGGCTGCTCCTGCCAGGCAAACGGAAGCACGCCATTTTGCAATCACATTAGCCAGGAAGTTGAATGACAGTTGCTATTGGCTTCCAGCCGGAAATGAAAGCCACGACAATTGCTGAAAAGAATGGCAACGTCAGTCAGCTGACCACAGCATTAAGGCAACATTTGTTTCTCGAAGGAAACTTTTGGCCAGCACACAAAAAAAAAAAAATGCCAACAATGCAACACAAATTGCAGTCAAACCGCAGCAGCAAGCGCGGTTTACTTCTTCTCGCACTGAAGCGAATTGAGGGTAGTCGAGCTGAGCGAGTGTTGGCCAGTTCACCGCAGTTCACAACAGTTGACCAATGCCATATTTTGACTTGGTCAGCTTCAAAATGCAAGAAGACCGGAAAAAGTTGTTCTGTATTGTAAAGTAGAGAGAAGTAGTTGACTTTGCGGCAAAGGCAGATGAAAGATATAAGATTGGCCCTGGGTCAAAGTGTGAGCATTATTGCCATTTATTATGGTTCAGCGTAATTGGTTTTCCAGCTTTAAGAGGGTGGATTTTTGCCAAAAATGTTGAAGAAAGAAAGAAGTTCCGAGTAAGTAAGAAAACAAGGTACACAAATGGTATAAAAAAGCAAAAGACAGTAAAGTGAAGTGAAATGAGACTATGAAAACTTAAGGGTGAAGAAAAGAAAGTTAAATAATTAAACAGGAATTGGCGAAATGGGTGAAAATCAGGAAACTTGTGAGGAAAAAGTAGCATTAAATAAGCTTACACAAGAGAAATTGACATTAAAAAAGAAAGAAGGCTTCCAAAATGGAATTTTTTGTTGGTTAAAACTTAAATGAAAGGTACACAGAGGGAATAAGCCTGCTCAGAAAAAACATGGCCTTGAAGTTTATATAAGAACAAGAAGTTCTTCTCAGTTTTGGAGAAAAAATGTGACAAATGTTCTTGAAATGATCAGAATTTAACTTAACTCAGCCACCGCACTGAAAATAGTATTAGCTATATATGCAATGGTTGAGTGAGCTAAGACGTCGCCGTTGTTTGACTGCAGCTAGTAAACCAGTAAGTCAGGTCTCCCGATATGGCACTTGTTAATGGGTTCATCTTCGGTTGCTTGTCTAAAGCAGAGTCTGTGGTCCAAAATAGTGTCCCTTACGCATGTGTGTGTCTGAGTGCATGTATATATTCGGCTAGAAAATGAATGAAGCTTACGAAATCAAGGCTACAGGGAACTTTAAAGTCGGTCCACTTAACTAGCAGCGCCTTTGCTTGATTGGTATAGATTAGAGGTGCCCAGGAGCACCCTTTGTTCGCGTAGTCACCAATACAAATGAATAACAAATTCTGAGGCAACCAAAGACCGCAAGAAAACGAAAGAAAAAACCGGTTATTGCCTTCTGCTGCTACAAACGCAGCCGCATTTGAGCGTAGTTATAAGCCGAAAACGTCTCTAATGATCTTCAATTTTACTCCAATTAGGATGAAAGAATGGATGTTTCTCTTCGAAAGATGTCGAAAAGGCAGGAAAGTCAACAGAAAATTAGGTTGCGAAGGTAGAAAAGCTGCTATACATACACTAAAACCTCCAGTTAAAGGTTTAAGCTAGAGGTGCCCAAGAGAAGTCTCGCGTTGTCACTAATACAAGTGCAAAACATTTGTTCTGAAGCAACAACAACCACAAGAAATTGAGAGAGAAACCCGATAATAGCCTTTTGCTGTATATGTGTGCTTTTGGCTGTTTGTTGCAAACGCAATCATTCGACGCACAAGCACAATTGTTATATACACAAACGCAGCATATGTTTTTTACAGAAAAAGCGATCCAAAAAAAAAACCATTTGGACTGGATATGTGTTTAATATTCCTTTATTATTCAATAGAGCTGAAAATCATTTAAAAGATAATGAAAATCATCCAAAGGATATGAAAAATCATTATCTTTTGAATAATTCTTCAGCTCCGTTGAATGACTAAAGAATATTATAGATCCAAATGAATACGTGAGTTATTGTTATAGTAGAGAAAGCGAAGAGAGATACATACGAAGTTGCTATGCGCAAGCCGCTTAACGCCTAACAAATGCAGCCATTGTGTATAGCAAGTGGGCAACCCAAGTATAGTATATGTTTATTTCCCCATCTTTGCGCTTTAAATTGCCAAACTTGAACCATATTTTTTTATATTATCATATAAAGGCAAGTGAGACATGAGTCAAAGATCGGCAGAGTAAGAAATCTAAAGGGTAAGTATCAGCTAAATAAGCTGGCAGGCACAAGACAACCCTTTGAAACATCTTGCCATTACTAGAGACCAGTATTCTGTTTCTGTTAAGGGGTCTAAAAAGCCGGAGCCAACGCAAAACAGTTTGTTACCTTTTGTTTGTGCACAAATCCTTTGCCAAACAATCCGAAAGCACATGGTAAGCTTTCGATTCTCGAGTGTATGCTTTCTTCTACGAATTGGTTCTTGTTATACTCTGTACCGTAGGTACATAGAGTATTATAAGTTTGTGCAAAAGTATGTAACAGGCAGAAGGAAGCATCTCCGACCCCATAAAGTATATATATTCTTGATCAGCATCAACAGCCGAGTCGATATAGCCATGTCCGTCTGTCCGTCTGTCTGTCTGTCTGTCCGTATGAACGCACAGATCTCAGAGATGGTAAAAGATAGACGTTTGACATGTATGGGATATATGCTTCTTATGTCTGCAGGCAGATCAAGTTTATTTTCAATTTTGGCCACGCCCCCTCCCGCCCCCGCAATTTAGAAAAAACGTCATATCTCCCACAGTTTTGAAGATAGATGGCTTGTTCCTTCTGAACATATTTAGTTATTAGAATAACTTATCGATCCGCCAAAGGAATGAAGAAGATCGGATGAACGGTTTTCGAGTTATGATCAAAAGACCAATTTTCTTGGTACAGAGTATGTTATAGTCGGGCTTGACCGACTTTCTTTCTTGTTTTTCTAGATACCAAAGGCATGAAACCAACTCTGCTTCAATGTTTACTGTCTTTGCTGTGTGCGGTTCGCATAGAAAGTGCGAATTGCTGTTAGTTAAGAATTTGGGGCAATTAGATTCATGTTTAAAAGATTCCCTGAGTATAAACCTTTCACTTGTAACCCTTTTTGTGTAATTTTCTTTAAGGTTTACTTTGCCCTCCAACTGTGTTTTCATTTTGCCTGAAATGCCTTAACTCTTTTTCACTGCATGGTCCCCTGACAGCATTTGGCCATCTTTGTAATCAGTTTTTGCCTTGACTGTGCTGCTAACCAACCGCAACCTCTCCGCCCCCCCGTCCTACTGACAACCAGCACATCCTTTTGCCTTTCTTTCACTGTTGAGGTAGTCGTTTTTTAAATGCTTCAGCATTGCATAAAATTTGCATATATTTCTTGCATAGTTTATTTAGCGTTCGCCATTGTTGTTATTGCCGCTGTGTTTGTCCATTTTCTGCTGCTGCTGCCGCTGCTGCTGCTGCTCGCCCACTGGGTAAACACACGCAGGCTAAATGGCGTATACGCCCCAAAATGTATGCTATAAAAATTGGGGAGGAGAAAGAGAGAGACGATCGAACGGGCGGCAGGCAGGCCTGGGTCATATTATAACTCAATTTCTGCGTGAGGCTTTCGATTTACTGCCACAATAACAGCAACAACAACAACAACAACAAAACTGATGCTGATGCAACATTTATATTCATATATGCGGCGTGGAAATGAATCATGGACCTGGCAGGAGCCTTCACCGCAGCAGGATGCCAATTGATGAGAGAGGCGTAGCGACAGAGACTGAGAGAGTGGGTAGAATGCGCTTTAAGTTTCTGTTCGTAAATTTGCATGCTTTTTACGCAAATTAGCATAAGTACACATAGAGGCGGCAGCAGCCGTAACCATTCAATATGTCGAATTTGAAGTAGGTTTTTCCCATCAATTGAATGTCAGCTGTCGCCTCTGGGCGCCGGCTGACTGTTCATATTGGTTCAATTCAATTAATGTCAACAGTTTGCGCTTGAATTGCATTTATGGTTAAGTCTGGCTGCTGCCGTATTTTAGCCTTGAGCCGTCCTTGTCAAATCATTCTGCACAGCTAATTGCATTGCAAGTGTAACTAATGCTTCGAATGCACTTTGATTAGATATCTGAGATATTCTGGTAGATTTAAATTGACTTTGTGGTCTTTAAACAATTAAAACTAAATTGTAATTGCTTCTAGAACATTGCGCCCGTTTAAAAGCCAGCAGCTGCCACTTTAACGCTCTTCAGCTTGACTGACTTCTCTCGTTATGTGATGTGTGCCGCCCGCCTGGCCCACTCAATTACGGCAACCCTTCAGAGGCCCTGAGTTTGGGGAGATCATATGTGTCTTTGGCTTAACAACCTTCCAGCCGGATCTTAGCTCTAGCTTTTTTTTCTTTTTTGCCTCTCGCATAATTACTTTGACTCGAGTTTTACGACCTTTCTATGAATTACTCAAGAAGTGTTGGGCGCACGTCGTCGTCGCCTGTGTGTGGCTGACAGGATGCTGCTGCTCATCCTTTTCTCTTTCACCGTCTATACCTTCGCCTGACTCGCTGCCAGTGTCGTTGCCTTTATTTATTTCCTTTGCTCGTGTTTGCCTGCTAATTTCTTTACCCCCCCAGAGACACGCTCCAGCAGTTACTTCAACTTTCGCACAATTGCATGCCCTTGCACACAGGTAGGCAGATTTTTGGTCCCCTAGGAATTAAACTAGACTCGAGGCATCATAAACCTGTGGCGTAACAAAAGCTTTTAAAGCGGAGCTCGGGCCACGTTGAGTAGAGGTACTTAAATTTGCTCAATCAGCGGGCTTAATTTAAGACTTTTGCCAGGAAAATGCTGATATAGAATTGATCTTTGGCTTGGTGTTAACAGAAATTGTTGCGATAGCAAAAGGTGAGGGATAGAGACAGAGAGAGCAAAGAGCTGAAGCAATGAGCTAGAGCCACAGCTGGAGCAAAAAGATGGAGCAAAGAGCTAGAGCAAAGAGCTAGAGCAAAGAGCTAGAGCAAAGAGCTAGAGCAAAGAGCTAGAGCAAAGAGCTAGAGCAAAGAGCTAGAGCAAAGAGCTAGAGCAAAGAGCTAGAGCAAAGAGCTAGAGCAAAGAGCTAGAGCAAAGAGCTAGAGCAAAGAGCTAGAGCAAAGAGCTAGAGCAAAGAGCTAGAGCAAAGAGCTAGAGCAAAGAGCTAGAGCAAAGAGCTAGAGCAAAGAGCTAGAGCAAAGAGCTAGAGCAAAGAGCTAGAGCAAAGAGCTAGAGCAAAGAGCTAGAGCAAAGAGCTAGAGCAAAGAGCTAGAGCAAAGAGCTAGAGCCACAGCTGGAGCAAAAAGATGGAGCAAAGAGCTAGAGCAAAGAGCTAGAGCAAAGAGCTAGAGCAAAGAGCTAGAGCAAAGAGCTAGAGCAAAGAGCTAGAGCAAAGAGCTAGAGCAAAGAGCTAGAGCAAAGAGCTAGAGCAAAGAGCTAGAGCAAAGAGCCAGAGCAAAGAGCAAAGTGCAAAGTGCTAGAGCATAGAGCATAGAGCATAGAGCATAGAGCATAGAGCATAGAGCATAGAGCATAGAGCATAGAGCATAGAGCATAGAGCATAGAGCATAGAGCATAGAGCATAGAGCAAAGAGCTAGAGCAAAGAGCTAGAGCAAAGAGCTAGAGCAAAGAGCTAGAGCATAGAGCATAGAGCATAGAGCATAGAGCATAGAGCATAGAGCATAGAGCATAGAGCATAGAGCATAGAGCATAGAGCATAGAGCATAGAGCATAGAGCATAGAGCATAGAGCATAGAGCATAGAGCATAGAGCATAGAGCATAGAGCATAGAGCATAGAGCATAGAGCATAGAGCATAGAGCATAGAGCATAGAGCATAGAGCAAAGATCTAAAATAAAGAGCAAGAGCTAGAGCAAAGAGCATAGAGCAAAGAGCTAGAGCAAGAGCTAGAGCATAGAGCAAAGAGCTAGAGCAAAGAGCAATAAGCAAAGAGCTAGAGCAAGAGCTAGAGCATAGAACATAGAACAAAGAGCAATAAGCATAGAGCTAGAGCAAAGAGCTAGCCACGAGCTAGACTAAAGAGCTAGCTAACAAAAATTAAAGCAAGGAGTAAGAACATAGAGCTAAATCAAAGGGCTTAACCAAAAAGTTAGAGAAAAGAAGCAAAGAGGTAAATCACAAAGAGCTAAAGCGAAAACTAAAGCAGAGTTATATCAAAGACCTAGAGAAAGGAGCTGGAGCTGGAGCAAAGAGCTTAAGCGAAAACTAAAATGAAGAGCTAGATAAAAGAGCTAGAGAAAAGAGCAACGAGCTAAAGCACAGGGCTGGAGCATAGCGCTTAAGTTAAGAGCTATAGCAAACTGTTAGAACAATGAGCTAATGCGATATTCTGGAGCGAAGAGCTAGAGCAAGGAGCTAGAGCAAAGAGCTAGAGCAAAGAGTCTGAACAAAGAGCAGGAGCAGTAAGCTAGAGCAAAGAGCTAGAGCAAAGAGTCTGAACAAAGAGCTGGAGCAGTAAGCTAGAGCAAAGAGCTGAAGCAAATATATAAAGCAAAGAGCTTGAGACAGCATTAAAGCAGAGAGCTAAGGCAAAAAGCTAAAGCAAGAAGCTAGAGCCAATAGATAAAGCAAAGAGCTTAAGCAAAGGGCAAGGAGCAAGAAGCTGGTAGCGAAGAGCTGCCAACTCGAGTTTTTAACAAAACAAAAGTAAGTCAAATAGTTGACTTTACATACCCAAAGGGCCAAGCCGGGCTTCTCTTCATCCTATCTCTTTTAATTTACTCTTTAACGCCGAAACCGAACGGCAAAGTTGAAGAAACTTTTTCATGGCTAGGTTCTTCTCAGCTGGCGCCAACAGCTGGTGAAGGTGACCGGGTGTGTAGAGCCAAAAATGCATAATAAAAGTCATTTAAAAGCAATCAGCTGCAAACTTTGACAGGTGAGGGCTCTTTTAGCCTTTCTAACTTCTCAAAACTCATCCCAATGATTGGCACTAACACTTAATACTTAAAGTGCTGGAAATAAAGTGAATATCGTTTAAATTAAAAACGTTGGTTGCTAAAAAAAGTACACAAAAAAATTCAATTTGCCAAAGAGATAATCTTAAAAAAAAAGTGTTTAGCCAAATTAAAATGGTTGTTGTTTTTTGTTTTTGTTTCTCTTACACTCACCTTTGAGCGCCTTCATCTTTTCTTATCAGTTTTTAATTTCCTTCAGAATCCTTTGCAAGCCTGCTCCCCCCACCCCCACCCCCACACACCACACACCACACCCAGTGACCTTTTTACATCTCTTCTAATTCAGGACTCTGTGTTTGCCGGTGTTGTTGTGTACACCGAGAACATTATCTTCGTTGGCTTTTTAGCCTAACGACCGACGCAACATTGCCACCTACGCGCGTTTGCCTTCGTCCTGCCCTTCATCCTTCAGCTGTGGGCCGTCCAATGCATTGTTAAACAGAATTTATGCGCTCAGCTGCTGCCGCTCACTAACGATACTTTCTGCTACTTTTTGCCTTGGCCAACTGCTCTTACCATTACGTTTATAATTGTCTTGTGCAACTTCTGGTGGCGTCGTGCTCACCCAAGTCGTTACCTGGCCGAGTGGGGGCCACTCTTTATGTATTACAGTGTTTGTTCTCTCTCTCTCTCTCTGCGCTGTGAGCCAACGGGTTGGAGTGCTGCTGCCCTTTTACCCACATCCTTGGCCATTTTCAGGCTCATTGGCTAACTGTTGATTTTGTTGTCACGCTGCTGCTTCACTTGCGACACACATTTTCCTCTTGTTTACATTTTCATGCTTGAATTGGTTCTTTTGCTTTTGGTAATTTCCAGCTTTGTCTTCCTCCACGTCTTCTGCTGCTTTGCTTTTGACCAGCGAAGCCAACTTCAAACACACACACACACATTAAGCGGGCTTCGACTTTGGTCTTTGGTAACCTGCAGCGCCTCCCCCTCCCTGCAACTAAGCTTCCGCTTCCCCTGCTTTCATCGCCTGCCTTTGTGTGGCACATAAATTTGGTTTAAAATGTATCTCTGGGTCCTGCTGGACTTGCTGCTTTCCTTTCATGTAGCCCTGCTTTGTTTTGTTTTGTGCTCATTTTCAATTTGAACATTTTAATGTTGTGGTCATAAAATTCTTTTTATTGGCTGTAAAACTCCCTTCAGGGAGGGGGGTGGTAGGAAACGAAAAAATTAGCAGCCTCTTGGCTTGCCGATGGCCACTTAAGCGCAGCGTTAAGGTGCGTTTGGAATGGCAAAATAAGGAAACGACAAGGAGTTGCGTGTTTTATGTTTTCCAGGAACTTAATAAATTCGACGCTTTTGCATTTCAAATTTAATTAAATTACAAATTGTTGGGGGGAGGGGAAATTGCAAATGAAAGTTTTTTTGAAAAGTGTACACTAAACAAATATGTTGCAAGAGTTTTGCCAGCTAAGCGGCAAGTTATTTGTTTGTTGTTGTTTTTTGCACAAATCGTTGCTCATTTAAAATGCATTTTATATTGAAAGTTGTGCATAAAGTTTTTGTACAACAAAAGTTGGTTTATAAGTTGTATTGAAAAGAAAACATTTTCATCTCAGGGGATGTTAAGCTACGGCTTCTTTATACCTTCTATTTACACCTCTAAAAGGACATGTTTAGTATCTTAATGATAATCCAAATGTTTACAAATTTTCAACTAAATCAACAATGGATATTTCACTAACTTTTTACCGAAAATCCATTTGGTTGGATAACCTCATTACTATATATAATTTTTTCTTATATATTTGACAGATATATAATCTAATAGAATCAGAAAAACCACAAAAAACATAAAATTTTTAATTCAGGAACTTATTTTGATACAAATAAGACAATTTAGCAGCTTGATATGAATTAATTTTTATCGGTTTTGCTATGAAAATGCCCCTAAGCTGAGCTGTCAAATTGAATGACCGCCTACTGCGCCACTTAGTGAACTGTTTGCCGAAAGTGCGCCTACAGCGCAACCTCTTATATGTTTATAGCCTTATTTTATGCTAAACCTTTGCAATGGAACTACTAAAAAACCCTAAGAAGCAAGTATGCTGAGCTGTCAAATAAAATAGTCGCCTACTGCGCCACAGCACGAACTGTTAAGTAATTTTAGCCTTTTTTATGCTTAACCTACGCAAAGAAATTAATAAAAAGCCCTAAATAGCCGCCTAATGCGCCACTTAGTGAACTGTTTGCCGAAAGTGCGCCTACAGCGCAACCTCTTATATGTTTTTAGCCTTATTTTATGCTAAACCTTTGCAATGGAACTACTAAAAAACCCTAAGAAGCAAATATGCTGAGCTGTCAAATAAAATAGTCGCCTACTGCGCCACAGCACGAACTGTTAAGTAATTTTAGCCTTTTTTATGCTTAACCTACGCAAAGAAATTACTAAAAAGCCCTAAATAGCCGCCTACTGCGCCACGTGCTGAACTTTAAAATCAAATGTGCGCCTTAAGAAGAAAGTATGCTGAGCTGTCAAATAAAAAAGCCGCCTACTGCGCCACAGCACGTCCAGTTCAGTGATTTTAGCCTTTTTTAATGCTAAATATTCGCAAAGAAATTACTAAAAAGCCTGAAGAAGCAAGTTTGCTGTGCTCTCAAATGAAATTAAACTGTAAACCGAAAAGTGCGCCTACAAAGCGACCTGTGGAGTGATTTTAGACTCATATTTTTACCCAAACCTTCTCAAAGCAATTACATAAAATTAACAAAATATGTGATATGGTTTCATAGGCTTTTGGGGTGCTCCAATTTACCATCTAGCAGTATTCTTTCGAGCTTGGTAAGTGGGCTTACTTATGAAGCGGGGTAAAGAAGTAAAATATATAAAAATAAAATGAGATATCGTTTTTAAAGGTTTTTGGGGTGCTGCCATATCGTTTCTAGAAATATTAATCCAACTGTGTGGATACGGGCTGACTTATAGAGTGCTGAAGGGGCTTAAATCTGAAAAAGATGAACTTCTAGCAATAATTTTCCGATCAGGGAGATCTATGAGCAAGCCTAGAAATAAAACAAGAAAGAAAGTCGGTCAAGCCCGACTATAACATACTCTGTACCAAGAAAATTTGTCTTCTGATCATAACTCGAAAACCGTTTATCCGATCTTCTTCATTCCTTTGGCGGATCGATAAGTTATCCTAATAACTAAATATGTCCAAAAGGAACGAACCATCTATCTTCAAAACTGTGGGAGATATGACGTTTTTTCTAAATTGCGGGGGCGGGAGGGGGCGTGGCCAAAATTGAAAATAAACTTGATCTGCCTGCAGACATAAGAAGCATATGTCCTGTACATGTCAAACCTCTATCTCTTACCATCTCTGAGATCTGTGCGTTCATACGGACAGACAGTCGGACAGACATGGCTATATCGACTCGGCTGTTGATGCTGATCGAGAATATACTATATATACTTTATGGGGTCGGAGATGCATCCTTCTGCCTGTTACATACTTTTGCACAAACTTATAATACTCTGTGTACCTACGGTACAGAGTATAAAAACTGAAGTTTTGATACAATTTTCCTTTTTTTAGTTTCTTAAATCAAAACTTTTACTTGCAATTAACGACTTTGGGTTCCCATTTTGTGCGGAACACCTTTCATGGAGCCTTCAAACTTGTTCATTTCCGACCTCAGGTGTTAGTTGGGTACTTGCAATTGGCTTTTGCAAGCGAAACGGAATAGATTTATACCCTTAAGGTCTAAAAAACTTGCCTGATAAGAACCGAACCGCCATCATTTGCGATTTTTGGGTACGGATTAGAATATTTAACATGCGTCTCAGTTCAATTTTGATATTTTAATTCACTTTTATGAGTGCAAAAAGTATTTTCTGGTTCAGTTTCTTCATTTATTTCAATTGTTATCAACTCACAGACCAACAAACAAGCATCACGTACCCGGTTTCTAAACTTAAAATGCAAAAATGGCAAACAAAAAAAAAAACGTGGACCCCACAGCGCTCACTGCACACTTTAACATGTTGTTCTCAACTCAAAGTCATTGAACTAACCACCAAAAAAAAAAAAAGTAAGAAAAGGAGAAACGCAGTTCATTCCCCTTGCAATTTTCCCTTCAATTCTTGTGCTGCTTTTATTTTTTCAGCATTTGAATTTCGTATTGACCCATTTCTGTAGGGCAAGCAAACCAGCAACAAACCAATACAAAAACCAGTTCAAAGCCCATTAAAACCGGTTTGGTGTAATTTGCAACACTTTTTGGCTGCTGCCAAGCAAGAAGCAGGAAGGTCGCTCAATGCCAAAGAAACGCCAAAGGAGAGAGAAGCAAAGTATCAGTAGGAGAGAGAGAGAGAGAGTGAGAGGACCCCTAAGGGAGGGGCTGTCACGAAACTGCTGTCTTGTCCTGTCCACTGTACCGTTAGTTGTTAGTAGCGGATTTAAGGCGAGTATTTTGTTGTTGTTGTTCAACTTTAACCAACTCAATATCAATTTAAAAGCAAACAAATGCAAAATTGTGTGTGCAAATATTTTGATATCATTCGCATTTTCATTTTCATTTTCATTTGCGTGTGCACAAATAAATTACCATACAACAAAATTATCAAAATGGTAAAATCGCAATGGCATATAAAATATGCATGAATTCCTAGAGTGAGCGACAGAGAGGCGAGACATTAATACATGGCAAAAAAAAGCAGAAATCTAATTGAAAAATTTGTGAGAAAGTGACCGAGCGAAGCGTGCAACAATGTGGTGCCAGTGGTTTGGTGGCTTGCCAATGAAAACGCGGGAAAAGTGAAATGGAAAGAGAGCAGAGATGTGTACGATGTTTGGCCCGTTGAGACATTTCCGGCGGTCGGCTGGTGTCAGAAAATGTGAGGAAAATGGAAATGAGCCGGTAGACAGACGAAGAGAAGGCAATGCAAACGGAGATGTAGATGTAGATGTAGGAGATGAAGATGCCGTTGGCATGACAGCAATAAAATATTACCATTAACACTTAATTGAGGCAACGAACCGACGACACAGCAGGGTATCAGGAAGCTATTTCAAAAGGTGTCATTGAAAGGGAACCAACGATAGCTCAATTATATATTCATTCCAGGGGGAAGCTTCTTTTGCATTTTAAATGGTTTATTATTTTCATTTTGGTTGTATTTAATGGAAAATATAACAAATTGTCGGTGTGGATACATGCTTATCAATTGAACTTTGACTTGTAACTTTGCCTTGCCTAATGATACCTAGTAATTGCCTTTGTCTGGGTAAAATGTTACCATGGAGTGATTAATTTGTATACCCTTGCATAGGGTACTGTAATCTTACCCAGAAGTTAGCAACGCTTAGATATATCCATTTCCTCGACACCATAAACCAAATATATTCTTGATCAAAGTGAAGAGCTGAGTCGTTTCAGTCTATTAGTCCGTCTAGCGAGCTGAGTCTTCTTTTTGCTGCACGATATGCATATGTTGTAGCCGACTAGATTGGAAGACTATATCCCATAGCTACCATAGAAAAAATCGTTTGAAAAACTAGTTTTAGTGAGAAAAACTTGTTTGTTTTCAAAGGAAACGTCTTCAAACTTTGCATACATAGGTTTTCTATGCTTTTTTATAATTCTGCCAAGTTTGATGTAAATCGGACAACTATCTGGTATAGCTGCCATACAAAAGATAGGTCTGAAAAGTAGTCTTAGTTGGAAAAACTTTTTTGTTTTTAATGGTTTCGCCTTGAAACTTGGTATTTATTAGTTTTATATGCTTTCACCAAGTTCCACAAAGTTTGGTCAAAATCGGTGGATTATAGCATATAGCTCCCATACAATCCATCGCTGGGAAAATGGGTCTTAGTGAGAAATTTTGTATTGTTTTTAGTGTTAGCTTTGCTAAACTCGGCTATCATGTATATTATATGATTTTAATGGTATTTACAAAATTTGGCTAAAATCGGTTGACTATTATCTTATGGCTGTCATAGGACCAATCGGTAAAAAAATGGGTTTTAGTTCCAAAAAAAATATTTATTTGCAATCATATAGTCTTTCCAAAAGATTTTGCGTTAATTGCTGGAAGTAAGTACATCAAAAAGACACCCTGCTAGGGTATTAAAACTTTGGCTCAGACAATATTAGCTCAAATTGCTTACTCACAGTTATTTGGCTTGAAAAAAGCCAGTTTTCAAACAGTTTTTATACTCTGTACCGTAGGTACATAGAGTATTATAAGTTTGTGCAAAAGTATGTAACATCCAGAAGGAAGCATCTCCGACCCCATAAAGTATATATATTCTTGATCAGCATCAACAGCCGAGTCGATATAGCCATGTCCGTCTGTCCGTCTGTCCGTATGAACGCACAGATCTCAGAGATGGTAAGAGATAGAGGTTTGACGTGTATGGGACATATGCTTCTTATGTCTGCAGGCAGATCAAGTTTATTTTCAATTTTGGCCACGCCCCCTCCCGCCCCCGCAATTTAGAAAAAACGTCATATCTCCCACAGTTTTGAAGATAGATGGCTTGTTCCTTCTGGACATATTTAGTTATTAGGATAACTTATCGATCCGCCAAAGAAATGAAGAAGATCGGATGAACGGTTTTCGAGTTATGATCAAAAGACAAATTTTCTTGGTACATAGTATGTTTTAGTCGGGCTTGACCGACTTTCTTTCTTGTTTTTTTTTTCAAAAAAACGGAGCTGGCTGACTGCATCGACTCCTCACCAAACCATTACATAAGTCAAAAGGTGGTTACCTGTCTGAACTCTCGGAATGAGTTTAGAAGCTTATTTTAATGACACAGCATCGTGTGTGGGCATTGTTCGTGTACTGGCAATGCAATGCCTGCGATTTTTCTAGCGTTTTGGTTTCCGCTGAGTCTCTTGTATAGACGCAGTCCCTAGTCATGATTTTTTTTATGCGCGACAAGCTGTACTTCATCTAATAAATTTCTGCTTGCGCAGTGGATTTCGACGAGATTAATCAATTTTGAGCATTCGAGTGTGTGTTCAAATGCAACTATTAGGTAATAATCAAAAGATTTTTTGCCATTCAACTGTTGTTTGTGTTTTTGATATTTTCATTGTTTTTCGCAACAGATTTTGTGGGTTTATTAAAACCAAAAAAATAATAAAAATATGTGAAAATAAAAGAGACAAAAGACGGCCACAAAAATGTTGATATTAGAACTAAGCACACATTATTATTAATGTTTAATGCGCTTTTCCCCCGCCCCCGCCCCCGCCACCTACCCATTCCGGCCATTTTACGAGGCAACATTTTTATCAGAGCCTGTGGACGACGTTGATGGACCTGGGGAAAGCGGCTTATAATGTTTGCCCGGTGGTACACCGGTTGCGCTGAGATTCTTCTCTCGCATTGTGGCTGCTGATTTAATATTTAGCACGCCTGCACCGGGCAGTCGGCAGTCACCCCCCCTCCCCCCGCTCCAATTCGCCTGCCTTAGTAAAATTTTAATGCGCTTTTGATGATGGCCATAAAATGGACAAACAAAATGCATGGCATCGCCCACGGAAAGGGGGCAGGCGTGGCTCGGTGGCACTGCATGCGAATCTCTGCTCTAGATAAAATATTAATTTATTTTGTTTTTGTGGTGTTTTTTTTTTGTCCGTTGGCCAAACAAGTTATATAGTGTGGCTCGTAAAATTTTACGTACTTTATATGTAAGGTCCGAAAAGCTCAGCTCGTATTTTTAAACAACCATTCTCACCCCTGACCCGACGACGACGACCCCCCTTAGCCCTGTGTCTTGCTCTGCTCGTGGTTTATTAATATTTCCCATTTTGATGCAGTTTATTTACTTTTGGTTTTTATTTCACGCCTTTTATTTTGCGTATTTTTTTTTTTGCTCAACTTTGTTATTAGAATATTTCTGCTTGGTTGAAAATGTGTTATTAGTTTTGTGGTATAAGCTGAAAACTTGGGTGATGGCTCAAGTCATTTATTTCGAAATCCCCTACAGAGCTGGAGCTTAATCACCAACGTTTCGCACTTCCCCTTTTGCTTCACATGCACTTAATGCTCTCCAATTACCAGTGAACATTGTATGTATACATATTATGCCATACATATATGCATGTTCTGACCATTGACTGGCGGCTAATGATACGAAAATCTCGCACGCACAAATGGCGACAATTCATCAGACTGTCCGACCGAGCCCTGGGACGCAGCGAGAGCACACGCCGTTGCGTCCATTCATTCAATAAGCTGCTCTCATTAACAAGAGGAATTCTGTATATATATTTTTTTTTTTGTTGCATACCCTATACTAAAGGTTATAAGGGTATACTCTGTATACCTGTAAAAGTATTTTACTCTAATTACAAAACTAAAAACCAC
The DNA here is from genome assembly GCA_035044985.1 of Lordiphosa fenestrarum. Classification (NCBI taxonomy): domain Eukaryota; kingdom Metazoa; phylum Arthropoda; class Insecta; order Diptera; family Drosophilidae; genus Lordiphosa; species Lordiphosa fenestrarum. Next base: position 103,650 of record JAWNNO010002965.1, read on the forward strand.
TCTGAACCACTTTGAAAACAGCTCGAATAAATGATCCTTCAAACCAGGCAAGTATGTGAGGATGGGATCTATGTCAGCAGAAGATGACCGTCAAGAAATAAGAAAAATCAATGCTTATTAAGCTATATTTTCACTTACTTGTGATATCACATAAAAGATCCTCAAGTAAGATATAACAATCCATCTGAGAAGCATAAAATTATATGAAAAGCTGCATGAAAATTGGTCTATCTGAGTTCTCTTATGAGTTTTGTGAAAGTAAGCCGAGTTTTTTTGAAGATCTCGGCAAAGTGAAAATACAGAAATATTTGGTTGTGCCCAAACGAGAACATGCCACGTGAGCCCAAATCTAAGCCGAGAACGAACATTGCTTGGGCTTGCGACTTTTTGATTGTCATTGCGAATGCCAATCTAATAGAAAATTTATTGCGTTTGAGAATTATAGGACTTTTGTCATTCAAAATGATGGCTTTTATAATGTTTCGCTTAAAATTCCAAAAAAAAATGTACAATAGTTCCATATTTTAGTCGTAGAAGTTAAGGTGACATGCAGGGTAAATCCTGTGAGTCCTACAACTCTTTTGGATTAATTTATAGCTAACTTATGGAACGATTTGTCTGATACCAAGTCTCCTAGCACTTGTATCTTGAAGTAAAAGTCCCCCACAGCCACATTTATTGCTGCCAAAATGGCTCTTTCTGCCAGCCACGCATGATTTATGTATTGTGTGCGTTCGCTGGCGATGAGAACATTTTGGGAAGTAATGATTGTGCAGAAATTGGTGGAACATATTTTGAGTATAATATTTTAATGGACAGGAACTATGATGTGAGACATATCAAATGCTGAATGAAGTGTCAAAATGACGCAAAGCTTCTGGTCAATGGACGTAGCGCCATCTGTCATTATAACGTAACGTAAACGACAATTTAATTATTTGGATATTTGGATACAAAAATAACAAATTGGCTTTACATAATGGAAGGGAAGTGTCAGAGTCTTGAAACCTACTCTTTGAGTTTAGTTCACACTTCTTTCTATATAATCTTTAATAATATCAACAACAGTTCATGCGATAGGCTGCATATTTCTAGGTCAGTACAGTAAACGGTGAGTTTAATGTCAAAAACTCATGTGAGAACTCAAAACTTGGAACTTATTTTCAGCATATTTTAAGAGCTTCATATTATAGTTTGTCAGTTGCGAGGTACCCAACAGTCGCAGCTTAACCGACTTTCCTACTTTACTTCCTTTTTTTACAGCCTTCTGTCTGCGTCTGAGTGAGTGGCGGCTTTGTTGACTTGGCTCGATGATTGCGCTATTTACAATAATTGCAGACATTTTGTGCGCCATCGAGCTTATGTCTGCCTGCGTCTCCGTGTCCTCGAGTCCGTCTCTCCCTCAGCAGGGACTTCTCTCGACCCACGCAAATCTCATTAAATGCAGCTTCATTGCCGGCAAGCGAATTGTTAAAATGTCACCACGAATGAAAATGAACGCTAAACTTATTCTCTCCTTCCTTTCGGACTTCCTTCCACTTGCCCTGGCCAAGAAGTGAAATGCATAACTATAAAGCGCAGTCTGCACAGAAAAACTAATTAGAAAACTTTTGTGGTTGCGGAAGTGAGTGTTAAGTGTGTGCGAAGTGGGAGAGCCGCAAAAGCAAAAGGCATTAATAATTAAGTAATAGTGTACATTCACACACACACACACACACACACACTTTAATGTGCCAGCCGGATTATAAAGAACTGGCTAACACAGAGCAAGTGCCAGCTATAAAACTATGCTCATGATGTGATGTTGATGATGATTTTGTTGGTTTAGATGTTGTCTTGTTAGTTCCAGCACAGTTTATGATGCCTCAAACTAGCTCTTCTAATATACACAGAAATGATAACTACTCTCATAAATCGCCTGAAACTAAACGGAACAGCTGCAGCGAAAATGTGATCTGTTGTAGTTAAGAAATGTTTGTCCTATGCCTTCTTCATCTTCCCCAAGAAATCCAGCAATATGGTGATTCATGCTAAGAATTGCTTTACGAATCCCTTTTTGAGTGCTCTATTTCAAATATAAACTAAATTTGTAAATTTGCAACTTGCTCATATCATGATTAGTTATCCCTAGACAGAATAGTGAATGAATTTTAATCGATTTCGTAAGTTCTTTCAAATTTTTTCGTCGCGGTCGCTTCCCAACTAGTGGTGGAACTTTTTCGATTTTGATCGATTACCAAAAGTTTTATCGATGATTCCCAGACAATGAACAAATTGATACATTGATTCGAAAACCGATGTATTTGCCAGTACATACCCAGCTTCCAGTTAATCGAATGAAAGTAGGCAGAATTTTCCAGCAAAATCTGGGATCTCTGGAATAAGCGGTCTGTCTGGGCTGTGGGTTTATAATCAGTTAGTCATTCGGGCTAAGAGATTTCTATATATAAGAATAAGTCCCTAAGACAAGTTTTCCCAGATAGTTTTACAACAGAAGAATGACATCTAAAAGAAGTTTGAGATTAAAGAGACGACTCTGTTAACAAAATCATGCATCAGGAATGCCGCTGTACTGCAGCTGCCTCTTAAAGTTGATGTATTATACGCTTCTGGCTTTAGCTTGCCATAAGCCCTTTAGCCAAGTTTTTCCAGATAGTTTTACAACTGTAAAAAGACACCAAAAAAGTAGCTTGAGATTGGAGAGATAACTCTGTTTATAAAATCATGCCGCTGTACTGCAGCTGCCTCTTAAAGTTGATGTTTTATATGCTTATGGCTTAAGCTTGCCATAAGCCTTTTGGCCAAGTTTTCCCAGATTGTTTTACAACTGTAGAAAGACACCAAAAAAGTAGCTTGAGATTGGAGAGACAACTCTGTTAACAAAATCATGCATCAGGAATGCCGCTGTGTTGCTGCTGCCTCGCTAAGTTGATGTATTATACGCTTCTGGCTTTAGCTGGCCAACAACCATACAGAACTTTCTCTGTAATTTATAAACAAGCAATGCAATTTCTTTCTTTCGGCAACTTGATAAAGGTTAATCCATTTTCAGTATTTTAAGCCTTCCTTTATTCAGACATACTTAGGATTTTTATACTCTGTACCGTAGGTACATAGAGTATTATAAGTTTGTGCAAAAGTATGTAACATCCAGAAGGAAGCATCTCCGACCCCATAAAGTATATATATTCTTGATCAGCATCAACAGCCGAGTCGATATAGCCATGTCCGTCTGTCCGTCCGTCTGTCTGTCCGTATGAACGCACAGATCTCAAAGATGGTAAGAGATAGAGGTTTGACGTGTATGGGACATATGCTTCTTATGTCTGCAGGCAGATCAAGTTTATTTTTAATTTTGGCCACGCCCCCTCCCGCCCCCGCAATTTAAAAAAAAACGTAATATCTCCCACAGTTTTGAAGATAGATGGCTTGTTCCTTCTGGACATATTTAGTTATTAGAATAACTTATCGATCTGCCGAAGGAATGAAGAAGATCGGATGAACGGTTTTCGAGTTATGATCAAAAGACAAATTTTCTTGGTACAGAGTATGTTATAGTCGGGCTTGACCGACTTTCTTTCCTGTTTGAATAGAGAGAGAACAAAGGATACTTTTAGTTCTGTTTCTGTGAACTCAAATTACGAATAAGGCATCATTGAAGTCAATTTGTTAACCGAACTCTAAAAACGTTGAATATTGCGGGTGTTCCCTTCCCTATACTAGTAGGCCTAACGATCTGATGCATCACTGAGCGTTAGTCTACCTACCACAGTGGTAGGTCAATACATGACTCATTGAGCCCTAATCCATCGTTAACGACAGGTAAAGCTACACAGCACTTTAGTGTAGACCCATCACCACACTAACGACTGGTAAGGCAAGCTGGCACCTATTGGTATGTTTTGCGAACATTCCCCATATAAAATGCGTTAGACAAGCACATGGCTGTTGTTTGGTTCTGTGGAAAGAGTAGCCGAAGCCCAACTACAGCTTTTTGTAGCCTACATTTAAGGGCCCTTTCAACTGGAAATGAATATTTTCCATAAATCCAACAACACCACACGAAAATCTGCTTATAAATTCAATTAAAATTATATGTATTCACACTTTACAGCAAACAATTTTAATACCTTATTAATACAGCGCATTTTAACGAAAAAATTTGCATAGATTCCTAGCAAATCCCTCACACTCCATGGTTATTATTCCACTTAATCAAGTTGTGCTGGCTCTTCCACCCTGCGCCTGCTCCTCCTCCTCCTCCTCCTCCTCTTCCGGGGTAATTCTATATGTAAACTTTTAACAGGAGGCGGAGGGATTGATAAAATGCGAAAATTTCATGCGCAGACTTATCGATGAATTTCATGAATATCAAATAAATTTTGTTAGGCTTTCACAGCTTTGTTCAACAAAATTGCCAAAGACAAAAAGCTGCTTTCGACACGCCCCCTCCGTCACGCGCTTGAAACTTGAACAAATTGAACATTTAACCCATTACAGCAGCCTGACAAGCCCCCCGGAATTGTTCTTGAACATTTTGCCAGGCCCTGTCAAATGAATAAATAGAAGTTAACAACACACAAAACTTGCGCCGGAAGCAGCTTAAATTTTCCATAAATTTCCATGCCAACGGGGCCCAATGCTCATTATAATTTTCCATCAATTTCTTCACCAAATATCTATGTATTTGCTATTTGTTTGAGAGAGAAAGCCTTTTGACACGCTTCTGGGATCTCTACGGCTCACTCGAAACTCATTAACTTAATTTTCGAAAATTTATGAATGTTAATTGGAAAATTTTCTTTGGCCAAAAGTGCTTATTAAATTATGCTAATGAGTTCTTGTCAGGGAAACGCCACCAAATGAGAAATTCCAATTGCTCACAGAGAAAGAGAGAGAGAGAGAGAGAGAGAGGGAAGGATAAATGGGAGAAGCCAAAATACAAACGAAATTGCTGGTCGGCCAGATATATTGTCAACACACACACACACACACACACAATGGTCAGCCAAATGAAGCGTTGAATTTGAGTGGGGGAAGAGGGTGTGTGTGTGCATCATGTGAGTCCATTCATTTCAATTTGGATTGCAGTTCTCTCTCTGTCCCTGTCTCTCTCTCTCTCTATGCTACCGTTTATCAATTAGTCATGACAATGCAGTTGGAATCTAAAACTCAACGAACATTGCCTACTTTTGGGCAGTTGGCCAGCAGAAGCCTTGTACAGCAGCGGACATTTAAATAGCACTATTCTTTTTATACTCTGTACCGTAGGTACATAGAGTATTATAAGTTTGTGCAAAAGTATGTAACATCCAGAAGGAAGCATCTCCGACCCCATAAAGTATATATATTCTTGATCAGCATCAACAGCCGAGTCGATATAGCCATGTCCGTCTGTCCGTCCGTCTGTCTGTCCGTATGAACGCACAGATCTCAGAGATGGTAAGAGATAGAGGTTTTACATGTATGGGACATATGCTTCTTATGTCTGCAGGCAGATCAAGTTTATTTTCAATTTTGGCCACGCCCCCTCCCGCCCCCGCAATTTAGAAAAAACGTCATATCTCCCACAGTTTTGAAGATAGATGGCTTGTTCCTTCTGGACATATTTAGTTATTAGAATAACTTTTCGATCCGCCAAAGGAATGAAGAAGATCGGATGAACGGTTTTCGAGTTATGATCAAAAGACAAAATTTCTTGGTACAGAGTATGTTATAGTCGGGCTTGACCGACTTTCTTTCTTGTTTTCAGTAAGTTTTTATGATTAAGCTTAGAAGGCATTTTAGTTAACTTTTGGTTTGGTATTTGTAAGAGAGCTTATAACTAAGAAGGTATAAGAGAATTTGTTAACTAAAATATGCAGATAAATGCGGAATCTAATTCCGTTTCCGCATAATTTGATCGAAATCTAATCTAGTACTTTGGTATAATCGATTTATTAATGAATATACCCTTGCAAAGGGTATTATAATTTTGCCCAGAAGTTTGCAACGCATAGAAATATTCATTTCCGACTCCATAAACTATATATATTCTTGATCAGGATGACGAGCTGAGTCGATTGAGCTTTGTTCGTCCGTCTGTCTGTCTGTTTCTACGCGAACTAGTCTCTCAGTTTTAAAGCTATCAAGCTGAAATTTTGCATAGAGTCTTCTTTTTGCTGTTCGACCGGATCGGATGACTATATCACATAGCTCCCAAGGGAACAATTGGTCGGAAAACTAGTTTTAGTATGAAAAACTTTTTTCTTTTCAATGGAAACCTGTCCAAACTTTGTATTCCTAGGTTTTCTATGCTTAGTTATAGCTCTGCCAAGATTTTTCAAAATCGTACAACTATATGGTATAGCTGCCATACAAAAGATAGGTCTGAAAAACAGTCTTAGTTAGAAAAACTTTTTTGTTTTTAATGGTAGCAGCCTGCAATTTGGTATTTGTTTGTTTTTCATGCTTTCACATAATTTTACTAATTTTTGGCCAAATCGGTTGACTATATCACATAGCTCCCATAGGAACAAACGGTCGGAAAATGGCAAAAAGAGTATTTTTTATAAATATTTAAGCGAGCACTGGCAAGGTTATAAAAACTTCGTCACAGACGAAGTTAGCTTAGCTTAGCTTTCTCGTTTTTCGACTAAAATATGAAAATGAAATGTGAAATTTTACATTAGTAGTGCTATTTGTCTGCCCAGAGCTGTACATAAGAGTAGACCATATGAAAGTCCATTAATTAAGGCCTGTCCATTTAATTTGCAAAAACAAAACGTGGGGCGGCTGGTTGGCACGTACAAAGAGTAGCTTTTAATTAACCAAACCCCCCAAAAACATCCAATTGAAAATAAATTCCTATTATATATTTCCATTTTCCATCTCCTTTTTCAGGATGTCTTGCACAAAATCTGTAATCCACATGGCCAAGTGCTGCGCATTGTCATATTCAAAAAGAATGGCGTTCAGGCCATGGTTGAGTTCGATAGCCTCGATGCGGCCACAAGGGCGCGTGAAAATCTCAATGGCGCCGATATCTATGCCGGCTGTTGCACATTGAAAATTGATTATGCCAAGGTAAGCATCAATTTATCCACGTCACAACAAATAATCCCATTTCCCTTTTCTGTTTTTTTTTTGCTCTTGTCTTAGCCTGAAAAATTGAATGTGTATAAGAATGAGCCCGATACCAGCTGGGACTATACGCTGAGCACAGGTGAGCTACTACCAAGTGCGTTCACATTTTTTACTACCTTTTCTTAATAGTCGTTAAGTCAAAATGCACCAACACAACATGGACACTTCATTCAAACACAGATACACAAAACACGCCAAGCTCACCTCTCTAAATGCTTTTTGTGTCACCTAAAAAAAAAAGAAGATGAAAAAACCATAAAATTGGCTTACCAATTAGTTAGTTTCAGTTGAGTTTTGAGTTTAAAAAAAAAAAAACAACTATTTTTAATTGCCTTCATTCAAAAATGAAATTGTTTACTTGATTATTTCAGTTAGGTTGTGAAAGTTTTTTAAAAATCATGGATGGGACTTTTCGAAAACACGAAACACTTACACTTGATCTTTAACTCTTTTGTTTAGAATATTTCTGACAATGCATCTAACCCTAAAAATTCACATAAATATGACACTAAATACTTGAAATACTAATTTTTCTTAATTTCCTAGGTAGGAAGTTATCAACTTTTAAGCTGAAAGTTAAGTAGTTGAGTAGAAATGAGAGTTTTCAAAAGGTGAAAGACATTTATCGATATTTTTAATAATTTTTATCGTTAGTTGCTTAAGTGAGGTCAATAAATGTTGAGGAATTTTACTTAGAATTGTTTTTTACGAAATTTTTAATGGGATTTTTTAAAATCAGAAATTTGTATATCGATACTTTGACTGATTCTTATCGATAGTTGCATAAGTGCACTCACTGGTATTCTGAGAAATTTTAAGAGATTTATATTAAGTATATTTTTAAGGTTTTTTTTTCTTAAATCGCAATGAAAACCTATCGATATTTTTGTACTTTTTTATCGATAGTTTCTTTAGAAGAAAAATGTACAGAAACTTTAACTAGAATTGTTTTTTTTTTAATAAAATTTTAATGTGCTTTTTATGGCTCAGATTTGAAAGGCTTAAACCTATCGATAGTTCTACTGATTCTGCCGATAGTTTCATAAGTTCAACTTTAAGTTGAATTTACTTCAAGTGAACTTTCGCGTTGTTAGTTATAAAACAGAATGGAGATGCCTAAGCCCATGGTTAATTTCTACTCCTTTTTATCGATAGTTTTATGAGTGCACAAAAATATATCAGAAAATGAACTTAGAATTGTTTTACTCAAATTTGAATAATGTTTTTTTATGAAAATCTTCAATCTATCGATAGTTGTACTAATTTTTATCGGTACTCAATAAATCATCTGTAATTTTACCTAAAGTTTATATACTAAAGTGGTTTTTTTATGTAACAGAATCAGAAATTTAACTTAGAGTTGGTTTTACACAAATTTGAATAAGGTTTCTTATGAAACAGAATTGAATTTCTTCAATGTATCGATAGTTTTACAAATTTTTTTGTGAAACAGAATCAGTTTAGCTTAAACCTATCGATATTTTTACAGCTTGTTATCAATAATCAAGTTTTAAAAGGTTTTAGAACAGTTTCAAGAGTCCAAGTATAAAGCTTTAAGATTATCGATTAACGATAGTTTTTGAGTTGATGAGAACAGCAAAAGTTATTTGATCGAACAGCTAATCTGCTAAATGTAGCCTAAAATCACATTTATGATAACACTTACTAACCTAAGGCGGCCTTGTTATCGATAGTTTTTCTAAATTTTTGATCAATATTCGCTTAAATGTTGTTAAATTCGCTTGTCAATGCTAAAAACAGTCAGCAATTACATATTTTAAGGCATTTTAAGCTTGTGTCAAAGCATTTCTTTTCTCAATGCAAGATACTGGTTCAATTTCTCAGCTGACTTTCACAAAGTGTCAATAATTTGTTCTTTAACACATTTTTGCTCAAGAATTAGCTGCTGTTTACATTTCTAACTGGCTTTAAGCCCACCACAGCTTACCACGCACACACGTCGTATACTCAATGGCTGCTTCATGTCATAATAATTGCCACAGAGCCGGGCAAACTGGCAAACTCAAAATGCAACTGACACAAACTGCAACACATGAAACATTAATGATACTCGAGCGCGTCAAAGCCAGCCACCACCACCACCGCCGAGCCAACACCTGGCAGCGGGGCAGACAAATGGCACCTGTTTGCTGGCATTTTCGCCCGCCCCCGCCATGTTGTTGCTGCTCTTATGACAGGCGACAAAGTTGCGAGCATTAAATGCCATTTTGAATATTTTTTCACTTTGAATCAAAATATACGAAAAAAACAACAACAACAACAATTTAAATGCGGCAGACGTTGAGGCGACATTGTCGACATTGCTTGGGCAATTTGTAGTAGCTGCGGGGTCGACAGACGGGTAACAGTCACATCAAAAGGCCGACAAACTGGCACAACACTGATCCTGTCCAGGCCAACGCACTGCAAAAAGCAAAGTGTCAACGCCACAACACACACACAGGAAAGAGTGGGCTGGTCTTTTTGGAAGACCACAATATCTCAGACAACCAGCCGGGCAGCAGCCAGAGTGTCCATGTGTTTGCTTTTTTTTTTCAGGGGCAGACAGACAAAGTTTGGCTGTATCATTCCATGTCCATTGCATTTATCTGCCTTGTCGGATTGCTGTTCCCGCTGCTGTTCTTCTTGTTGTTGCTGTTGTTGTTGTTGTTTACACTGCATTTGCATGGCAAGCAGACGGAGACCCACAGTCTGCCACAACCCGGACTCTCTCCGGCTGCAGTCTGTTTGTTTTTGCCACACAACGAATGGACCTCAACTGAGCAAGCGGTGGTGCAACCATTTGCCAGCTTTTCTCTATCAATGAATGGGCGAAAATTGAATGAACTTGGCGCCACTTTGGTGGGAGGAGCCACTGGCCAGCACACTATGTGGGAGTGTAAATTAGGCCTGCCACTAGCTTTGTGTTGCCGCCAAATGAACATGATGCCACTTGCAAAATGTGTGCTTCATTGCGAGAGTGTTTCTTAATTTGCTCTTTTGAAGTTGGCGTTGGTCTGTCTTTGTAGTTGAGAAGTTGATGGGTCTTGAAAGGCTTTTTGAATACCACAATTCAGTTATATCCCCTTTTTTGCTTTCAAAACTATGGCTACATGGCTTTTTCAGGCGATTTCTGTTTGGAATGGGGAATTTGAAGTCAAAATCAAAGAAAAACTGCCATATTTAAATAGGATTTTTGCTTGAGCCATAGGAAAACTAGCCGCCCACCTACCGCACCACTGAAAAGTAATGTTTGTAGGAGCTTGCTTTTCTAGATTTTGACATTGAATCTAAACTTCTTAGCTTAAGAATGTGGGGTGCAGCTGTATAATGCTTACATAAGAAATCGATTGAAATTGTAAAAGTGTATCGCTAATCATAGAAACTAAGCACCGCAGATATTGCATCATCGTACTTATCACTCTTGCTTACAAAAGCCATTGCCTAACACTGCTTTATAATATTCTAAGTTTTGTCCATCACATTCACATTCACTTTCAGTAAGGTGTGTAATGTAAGAAAAGCCAAACACCGCATAATTTCTACACTTGCATTTAATAAACACCGCTTTTCAATATTGTTAAAACAGTGTAACACCGCATTTCAATACTGTAAGTTTCCCTTATGCAGTTTTAAAATAGAATTTGAACGGATTAAGATTACAAAACTGTATCTGTGCTAAGCGGTGTTTGGTATAAAGAGTTGCGGTGCGCCACAGTTTGTACATTATTGATTCACCGCTTTTTAAAGCAGGTTTTAAAATGGATTGTGAATTTAAGCCTGCATTCAATCCGCTGTATTATGATTTCTATGCTGCACTTAAAAGCGGTGTTTAGGTTTGAAAAGTGTTAACAATAGTAAAACATCCGCCTGACATTGCATTCGCACTTAGTAAACGCTCTTTAACACCGCAATTCAACATTCCCAAGCACCGCTTGACAATTCTATTTAAATTACTTTTTAAAACTGCATTAGAAAGCGGTCTAAACGATATTGAAACGAGCTTACAATCTTTGAAACAAGTCTAACACCGCTTTTCATTATTGTACAACCCATCTATAATCGCATTTTCTTACTGTAAAAACGCACGATTCTTGATTTGAATGAAAACCTCAATTCTACATCGTATAACCTGATTAACACCGCAATTTAAGATTGCTTAAACTGTGTAACACCGCATTTCAGTTTGCCCAAATACAGCTTTCTGATGTAGTTTTAATGTACGTTTAAAATGCAGCTTAAAACTGCATTAGAAAGAGGTGTTAAAGATATTGAATTGCTTTTACAATCTTGAAAACAAGCATAACACCGCTTTTCCATATTGTAAGTACCAACCATTGTCGCATTTTGTGATTGAAATAAACTCCGAATGCTTAATTATACTCTGTACCGTAGGTACATAGAGTATTATAAGTTTGTGCAAAAGTATGTAACATCCAGAAGGAAGCATCTCCGACCCCATAAAGTATATATATTCTTGATCAGCATCAACAACCGAGTCGATATAGCCATGTCCGTCTGTCCGTCCGTCTGTCTGTCCGTATGAACGCACAGATCTCAGAGATGGTAAGAGATAGAGGTTTGACATGTATGGGACATATGCTTCTTATGTCTGCAGGCAGATCAAGTTTATTTTCAATTTTGGCCACGCCCCCTCCCGCCCCCTCCCGCCCCCGCAATTTAGAAAAAACGTCATATCTCCCACAGTTTTGAAGATAGATGGCTTGTTCCTTCTGGACATATTTAGTTATTAGAATAACTTATCGATCCGCCAAAGGAATGAAGAAGATCGGATGAACGGTTTTCGAGTTATGATCAAAAGACTAATTTTCTTGGTACAGAGTATGTTATAGTCGGGCTTGAACCGACTTTCTTTCTTGTTTTAATTAATAATTTTATAACCTGATGAACACCGCAATTTAATATTGTTTAAACTGTCAAACACCGCATTTTAGCTTAAATTCCATTAAAATTTTGAAATCTGCTTATGATGCATTCTAGAACTTCAACAGAAGGCAGTGTTTACGTCTTGAAATGTTTCTAAATACCTGCCTAACACCGCATTACAGTATACAGTACAATAGAACTACCTTAGCGTAATGACCACTCTCGAATTGGTTGATCACCGCATTTCATGGATGCTAAAACAGTCTAACACCGCAATTCTATATCGAAAACACCGCTTAAGAAAGCAGTAATCATTATGCAGTACTCGAAACTATTCGAAACTAGATCCTTTAAGATATTAAACAAACACCGCTTTGGCAGAGTGAATATAAATTTATACACCTAAACTGCTTTTGCAGCTTACGAGATATTGAAAGCAAGGCTATCAAGAAGCGGTGCTTACGATACTCAATTGATTTCATTGCGTTGCCAAAGGACTGTTTATCTTAAAGTGAAAGTACTTCAATTTGTATCTTCTGCCATAATTATACATCTCAACACTTTTTCCCTTCCCAATACCAAACTTCATTATGCAACTTTGCCTTTTCTTGCTGACCTTTGGCGTCTTGAGAGCTACCCGCTCCATATCACAAAATGGGGAAAAAAAAAACCAATCAATAGAATTCATTAAAATTGTAGCAAACGACAATCAACGGAGAAAACAAGTCCGTTGCGCACAGTGGTTCGTTTTGTACACAATCAACTGCTTCAAGCTTCAATAGTTCTGTTCAAGTTTACGCTAAACAGGACCAAACTTTTGCGATGCAAATGAGAAATGAACGCTTTGATTTCGATACAACTCACTGTGCCACACCCCGTGTCTACAAAATTGGGGGGGCGGCCTGACTTTATTGTCTCAACAGCAATAACAAGAGGAGCAGTAACAAAACGAGAGAAGCGCAAAAAAGTGTACCGAAGCAAGTTAAATATAAAGTGGGAAAATGCAAACATAATATTTGCATAAGATTTTTCACCTACCATTTTGACTCCTTGAGTCGTCCTGGTTGGCGGGGGCAATCGATACAAAATGCCAGCAGGTGAACAAGGACGTGGTTGGCATTCTGACCTCGCCTTGCCTTGGGTAAACAAAACTCAACCGTCTTCCCTGTGCTGAAACTGGTGCAACTTGACTGGAGGATTCCCAGCTCAGACTTCATCAAGTGCAGACCGAAAATTTGTATTTGCATTTGCATATTACTCAGCGTGCACTCTTTTTTTTTTGGTTATCTATGCGCGTTTTGTTAATTTTCTACCCATTTGGTTCTCGTCATCCTACTGCTCCTTGGCTTCGTTTAGATGGATTCATGCTCATCAGTAGTCGCATTTGGCTTCGTGTTGTCACGCGATGTACTGGTTTGGTTACAACTGCTGCGGTGGCCCACCCCTTTTTGTTCTGCAAATTGTTTTTCTGCTTCGCTGTGTCGTCTGTCTCTGGGCCCCGCCGTTTGGCTGGTCGGGGATGGTTGGATATAGTTGGTTGGTTGGTGGTGCTCTTTTTTGGCTCAAGGACGTTCGATTTTTTTCCCTTTGTAACTTGACAAACTTACGTGCATTTTTATACTGGGTTTGCGAAATGCACTCTCTTTCCTTTTGCGTAGACTGATGCAAAGCGACAGTTTCGTTTTGCCGGTTAGTTTGTCTGTTTGTTAATTGGGTTTGTGTTGAGCAATGACTTCGTTGGAAATGTTTTCGCTGTACAAATTGATTAGACACACTTGACACTGACAATGGTGCAGCCAAATTGGTAGAATTTGTCTAATGAAACTGAAATTGTTGGCTTTTATTGAAGAAATGGGGTAGTAAGGTTATGCCAACGATGGGCATTTAGTGGCCTTTTGGACCCTTTTTCTTCACAGTTCATTATTGCGCTCAAAACGTCATTTAATGCCATGATAATCTTTCGGCTGATGCTAATTTTCGCTGGACTAGTCCAAAATAAAACTCTGAACCGGTTCGGTGTTTTCCGGTCCTTTGAGCCGAACCATTGTCTAATACTTTTCATTTAATGACGTCTAAATCTTATTAACTTTCTCTATATAGAACAAGCTGAATCCAATTCATCTTTCGTTGAAAAAAATTAGCCAACATGGCGTATGGAATTGTAATCAAACCCCTGAAAGATTCTATCGGCACTTGATCGTTTTCGATTCTCAGCAGTTCTATAAAGACATCTACTGCGGTTCTATTTATGTTGCTGGATCACTTACAAATTCATACTTAAGGGAACAGTTTTTACGCATTGCCACATATTCGATGACTTCAGTCATTCTTCGCTGAAGTGTTTGTCAAAACAGAATTTTTAGTTAGTTAAGGAAGCTTTAATGCTTCATTGCCTTTCTTTTATGTACTAGTTGTGTTGCTGCTATTCCCTTAGAAGCG